>JANIJG010009830.1:72054-102798 GCA_024611175.1 Megaceryle torquata
TACAGTGGATCTGAAAAGGTAAAGGGATTTCTGTCATGGATGGTCAAGAATAGGATGCAGCTTTTAAATGACATAGTTTTTTGCAAGAGGAATGGCTAAACAGACTGTGGCTCTTTCACCTTAGCATGGAATCATGCTTTGGGTGTCTAAAGAAGTCTATAAAACTGTGAGTGTCCCTGTGATACAGGGAATGTATCTTCTGCTCTGTCTTCTGGAGTAAGAAGCAGGTCATGTGAAATAAAACTTACAATGTCCAGTTCAAAAATAGCTGAAAGGCATACACAGAATGCGGTTAGGCCATGGATGTCTGTGTCAAGGGGTGTCGGAGACGCTGAAAGTCTGCATGAGTTCAAAAGGGGACTGGAATACTTCAGAGAACTAAAGGAAAAAAACCAACCACATTAGGATCAGTGATCTGTTCTACTTTGATGGACCTGAGACAAGGGAATGGCTGCCCTAGCCTTCTCTTTATAGCCCTGGAATCTGCAGTCTTATGTCTGGTGCGCCTTTTACTCCAGCACTGGACACCTTTGTCTAGCCTACCATGTCTAGATAAAACAGATCCTATATTAAGGAATAAAATAGAAAGAGTCTTAACATTGTTCAACAAAGGAGAGTGGTATAAAACTGTCTTTCGGGTAAGGTGCAAATCAAATGTAAACACTCTGGTAGCAAGGTACTGGTAACACATAACACCTAGCCAACTCAAGTTCATAGTGCTTTACAAACCTTCACAGAGTCCCCCAACATCTTCTGTATTGGCATTAAGATATTATTACACAGGCCATCACTGGGTAAAATTCTAACATCCATGAGTAGGGAGATTAGCCTTCTTTTACAGGAGGAGAAAGCAGAATACACAGATGTTAAGTACCTAGCCCAAAGTGATCTATCAGCATAGCCAAGACAGCAACCATCCCAGCTACTTCCCAGTCCTATGCTTAAGCCTCTTGACTGATCTGCTCTCCAGCTGACAAGCTCTACACAGATCTCTGCACCACACTTCCAAGCAGTGCCTGCTAAGTGGCATATTCATCACCACCAAAGAGGTGCAGAGAGGGAATGCAGTATCAGAGTCAGTGACTTCCTTGACTCCAGCTCAGAGCAGCCCATTCATTGTGCAACTTACAGATTTTCCCCCACTATAAAGAATAATTTGTTCAAGCACTGAACACAAAATCTGGTGCCAGATCAGTCAGCACCAATTTAGGGGCTATTTCAATGAATGCGGGTAGCCTGAGTGCTCAACAAAGCGTGGGGTGCTATGAGGACCTGTAGAACAGTCTTTTCTTTCTCTCCCTGGGAGGTGAGCTAAAGGAAATTGCCACTGCCCCACAGTTCTACTTCTGGCCAGTAGGATGCTTTGGCTTGGACCTGTAAGCAATGTTCGCCACAATTTGACCTTTATACATTGAGAGGTTTGCCAAAGGATTATGAGGGTTTTTTTCCATCCTTCCAGGATTTTTTTTTTAAACTATCCTAAGAAATGCAAAACTCCATATTAATTGCAAGGGGGAAGGGAGAGGAACAAGTCCATTTTTACTCTCCTCGAATTAGAAACATGAATTTTCTTCCCCTCCCACTGATTCACCGCTCAGCATTCAGCTAAGATGATCACCGAAAAAGGAAAAGCAAATGAACAGTGATGTTTCTTAGGGTATGAAATACTTTACAATTAAATAAGGTGCTGTGGAGTATTGCACTGATCATCAGTGATTGGTAGCTCTCTGCTAAGCTGCAAATGAATTCAGCACAGGACAGCATTCCAAATTGCTCTTACAAGCTTTCCTTTATTATTTTTATTTGGTTATGCTCTGACTCTCATCCAGAATTGTACTTAATGCCCTCATCTGAAGTTGTTGAAATGGCACCCCATGGCATAGTGTGACAGTGAAAGGATATTGCCTTTGGAAGCTGCTAATGGTCCATGAAAAGAAAACAGCAGAAAACGGGAGAGCAGTTGTTCCAAAATAATAAGAACAAAAATCTTTACATTTTTAGCACATCGTCTTCCTGTTGTCAGAGGATTGAGAATGGGCAGAACATAGTTTTCAGCTAGTGAGGAGTTGCAGATCCAGATGGGTTGCAAGTCAAAGATGCAAGCAATGAAAAAATAGTGAGTTATATTTAGCAAAATAATTTCATATTTTTAATCATGATTGCCATTTAAAATTAGTGTTTGCTATATAACATTATCCACAAGGTATCATTATTCCCCAGAGTGGAAGAGATGGACCAATAAGGTATCATTAGAAATGAGAACGGGTTGCAAAGGTCAGGCCAAGTAACAAAAGCTTCAGTTTCAGTAACTGTGTCTTCGACAAAGATACTTCAGTAACCCTCAAGCACAAGGCCCCACTAAAGCCAAAAGGATCTCTCTGCCTCATTTTTTCTAAACTTAGCAGTATAAAGCCCACCTGGGAAGGCTTGTTTGTCCTGATTCCCCCAAAGTGATAGATTTCCTTTACTGTTGAGCACACTTATACAGGTGAAAACAAAGAAAAGAGAAGAAAGGCAACAATCACGGTGGCCCATTCCTTTAACAACTCTCTCCCTACTCATGAGAGCTTTTCCTCCATTCTTAGATTATTTCTATGGCCATAACTGCCTCAGCATAAGCTTTGGCATTAGCCTGACTCTCTCATGTACCCTACCAGATTATCGACCTATTTGCTGTAGGGAAAACAAGGACATACCAAATTATTTATCCCATCACAGCAACATCAAAGTGGAATCTGTGTGTCCTACGTCACTTTAATGCCTGTCTAGCATACAGTATATTTCACCTCAAAGTAAAGCACTAAATTTTTCTTCAATATAACCATTACTTAAATGACTTACTACCATAAAATTTGCCATTTTTTATTCCCCTCTCCAAACAATAATATGATAAAATAATAATAATAATTAGAAGGAAAAAAACATTGCCCTAAGAGACAGTTATGTTTACTTGTGTAGTGATTTCCCAATAGAAATGAATTCAAAACAAATTTACATTCTACATTTAAAGAAGGTATAAATAATTCATGTTCTCATATCATGAGCACTCTGCAATGTCATACACCGGGGTACCTGTAATTTTTCAGTTTATCCATTTAAAATTTTCATCCAGGAACTCATTACCATGTTTTTTGTGCTTCTATTCCACTGTGGTAATTTAATAGTCTTCAACAGAATTATGTTCAATTAAAATGTATTCAGTTTTACCATTCCAGATCTTTTTAGCTTTTAATTTAATTGCTGTAGGCTTCAATTTTACTTATGTACTATTAACTCACCTTGTTCACCGATTCTGATCTCAGAAATAGTAAAAGACTAACCCCATAAAGGCTGTGAAACTGGGTTTCACTCCATTTATGCCACTTCTGCATAAATGTCACTCCATCTCTTTCAGGCCAATGATTCCCATCATCTCTGATAGTAGAGCCAGGCCCCAGTGCTTCCTTTTTTATCAGTCATTCTTCCATGTAAACACAGTGAACTCCCTTGCCCACCAGTGCACCCCGTTGTTCTCTGTCAGGCCACTCCCAATATGGGGTCCCATGAATTTCTGCTTACCCAGCTCCTGCTCATAATTATCATGCATGTGAGTTCCTGAAAGAACCCCCAAGTCGCTGGTATTATCAAACCCAAGCAGGCAAGTAGATGCTTTGCTGGAGAGGACAGAAAAATGCTCCACTTCTTGTAAGATCAGTGACATGACATGGAAATGGACCTTCTTCCAATCACCAGAGACTTAATGTCTCAAAACAGACAAGAAAAAGGAACAAGTGATCTATGAAAAAGTAGAAAACATTAATTGAGGGTTTTTTTGGGATTTATACAATTTTGTATCCACACAGGCATAGGGATGGTACACCAGGAAGATCCACATCAGTTTCTGAGTGTTGGCTACCAAAAGAATGCTTCCTAAACTGTACTGGCATATAAGTACTGGACTCTTAAGAATATAATACAAGTATCACTGGGGGGGGGGGGCTGGGGGGGGAGAAAAATAGCTCTGCATATTCTGTATAAGCCCATCTGATCCCACATTACAGGTGACAACACACCACTGATATATACAGTGATATTTTCAGGTTCACATTGTTCTGCAACTGATTGGCTGTACCTTTACAGGTACTAATGGTTTGCCTATTTTTGAGCTTCTATTACAGACTGATCAGTTCTGACTGACCTGTGTTCTTGTTCAGTCATATTTTTCCTGAGTATTAAAGCTAATTTGAAACCTCCAAAATGAATGGTTTATTTCAAATTCTCCTTCCATTATCCCAAGATAAATGACTTGCATTTATCAACTTTCAGTTCCCTATTGTCATTGTGTCAGGTCCTGTTGTCTCCTCCTGAATTTCCTTATGATTCTTAACTGGCTTCTTAACAAATTATTCTTCCTGAGGGTTTATTTCCCTGTTCTCAATTGTCAGTTGGTACTTCTCCAATTGCAAAAAAACTTTGAGTGCTCCTTTTCTCCTATACTGAAAGAACTATTATTTTTTTCCTTATTTTTACCAAAAGGAACCCTTTTCATCTACTAAACACTATCTCTTTAATTTTTTTTTTATGTGCAAAGACTTTTTAAAGGGTGAATATCAATAAAAACAGGAGAAAAATTTTGCTAGAAAACATTTTTCAGCCATCTGAAACTACTAGATTTGTGGTGAAGATCTTTGAAAAGCATGCTGCAAAAATAACTTGAAATCAATCAAGTACATAATTTTCTGAGGAAAAATAAAGCACAACACAAACAAACAAAACACTAGGTATACATGTATTGTCCCGCTTTGTAACCTTGCTGCACAGGTACTTGTTGGTCCCAGGTGTGCAAGCTGTACTAGAATTAATCTTTATGTATCCTCAGGTTCATAGATTCCTAGAATGGTTTGGGTTGGAAAGGACCTTAAAGATCATCTAGTTCCAACCCCCCCTACCCTGGCATGGGCACCTCCCACTAGACCAAGTTGCTCAAGACCCCATCCAGCCTGGTCTTGAACACATAGAGTGATGGAGTATCCATAACTTTCCTGCGCAACCTGTTCCAGTGTCTCACCACATAGAGTGAAGAATTTCCTTCTCATTTCCAATCTAAATCTACCCTCTTCTAGTTTCAAAGCATTACTCCTCATCCTATCACTACAGGCCTTTGTAAAAAGTCCTTCCCCATCTTTTCCAGCTTTCTTATAGGCCCAGTCCCTTCCCCAGCTTTCTTGCAGACATAGTACAGTAGGCTTAACTCTTGACTACCTTCTTCCATGTATATGTGTTTGCTGTTATCAAAAGATCAAATATCTACCCAAATCTAACAGTCTTATCTGATTATTATGACCAGCTTTCTGTAGGTCAGTGGCATGGGAACAGGCAATGTGCTCAGCCACACGCTTGGGTTGCTTCAGAAACCATTTACACACAAATAACCATAGATAAGATTTTTTTTTAATGTCTACAGCAGAGTTTAGACTCACATCCCTGGCACTGTATCAAGACTCTTCAGTAGCCCTGTTTGCTGTGCTGTTGAGAAAAGACAACAGCTCAGGCTTGGATCAGATCAAATGTCCAGCTAGCTGATACTCTTGTCTGAGAAAGGTCAGTTACAGAGTCTGTGTCATGGCCTCCCCACAAATGGTAAGAGACTTCCATTAAAAAGGGGCAACATATGCAAAATCTGCCAGAAAAATATTTTTTTCTTCATGTGTAGTGATATACGTATGTCTGGCTAGAACCTGGCCTGTGACACAGGTTTTTTCTTCAGTCAGCAGTAGTGACTTTCCATTACAACTTAACACCAGCAACATTTAATTTTTAATATTAGAAAGACATTGAGCTCTTCAATCACTCCAGAAGGAAACAATACAAGGAACCAACAGGTGTAGAGTCCCAAAGCAACTTGAAAGTGAGAAAACAAAGTTTTGTGTTTTAAGTTTCAAGCAGCACCTAAGTTTAGTTGAGATTTTGTGTGCCAAGTTTCAGCTTAAAGGGATTTTTTTTGGCTACAGTATAAGCCCTGGAGAATAGGAAGCATTGTAGAGGAAGCATCAAATCACACTTAACTACTGTATGGCAGAGCAAGTGGCTGTGTTACAACACAATCACTCAATAAGAAAATTTCTTATGTTAGCATTTTAATTAAAATAAAGAATACTTGCCTCCATCTTCCACTCTACAATTCTCTCTTCAAATTACACAGACAGACAAAACGTACAAAGCAAACAGAAAACAGGATCACAAATCCTCGCAGACTTGAAGGCATGACTCAGAAGCATTGTGAGAAATATGGCCAATAAAATCAGAGTTAATGATTCCATAAACATTTATTTTTGAGGAAATATTAACAGCAATCCCTAAAATGTTTTTGGGCAATAAAGGATAAATAACACCTATTATTAACATAATGGTAAAAAATGTCATTTACCACACATTTGCAGTACGCTAGTTAAATACATTATTAAACAGCATCCCAGTATGGATTAACACTGAACAGAAGCTCCAGATGTAGAGCTGTTTCCCTATGGTTTTATCAGCAGCAACATGGTTGGTGCTAGCCCAATCTCGATCCCAGTGTGGACAGGGCCTTTGGCTTGCTCTGTTTGTTTTTTGGATGAATAATAACACTTGTGCAGACTTTGCGCTGGGCTTGGTGCTTTGATCAAAGCACTTTCCAGTGGGCACAAAATCTGCCTCTATTGTTTGCACCTAAGCTTTCATTTTAAAGTAAATCACTGGGGTGAGACCCTGTCAATCCAGCCTTGCATACCACTCTCTCCAGCCAAACAGTAGCACAGATTGTCTCCTACAGGGTCTTGCACCAAGAGGAAAACAGGTCCTCTCCCACCTGTGCCAAAAAATTAGTCCAGAAGCCTTCTCTGGACCACCTTCCCTTACTGGCTTCCCTGGAGCAGCGTCTTTGCTCAGCCCAACAGCAACAGTGAGGGAATAGATGGTTATTAGGCAGCATGTGGCAGGTGCCATTAACATGGGCCAGTCCAGTTCTGACAATAGAAAGCTCCTGAGGAGACACTTGACCTTCCACTTCTCCACCCAGGCATGCTGCCCTCAGGGAGGAAACAGTGTCTTACCGAGGAGGTTTCTCAAGAAAGACAAGCAACATAGCACAGCTGAAGGTGTGGCTAATGCCTTTTCTGCATTCTGCAAAGGTGATCTTCTCACCTGAACCCAGATCAGATGTGCTTTACAGAAAGGTATTGCTGATGCTACCCTGGAGGATCAGGGGGGTTCATGAAGACTTCTTTCACACTCTCCAATCCCCACAGTCCCCAGATGCTTAACGAATCGTCAGCCTCTCACTTGGGCGGTAGCACTCCAGCCTCCCTGCAGTGGGAATTTTTATCATTGATCTCTTCGTGGTGGCAGACTACTCTAAGTTATACGAGATCATGTCTCCCTCTAGTGACTAAATGTCTGTATTTTTGAAAGTCGTGACCCCAACTTTAAAGACATCATTTTTCAAGGGGCTGCAAAGTACAATTCTACCTATCTATCCATAAATTCTTTTATTTCACTTCTGATTGTGCATTGAAGTACGATTTGGGTTTTGCTCAAAGCTGTCTGTTTATTAACAGAGTCATAGGACTTCTCAGTAGGCATTGAATCTCCACAGGCTTTTAAACACTAAAGACACTATCTGACCAGGAGGAATGATAGATCTTGATTAAACACCCATGCTATTTATTTTGTACTGGCAGCTAATCGTTGTGCAAACATTTAAATCCAGACAGTGATATTTAACAGCAACTCTACTAAAACTATCACTTGTGCTTGCTACAGATATGAGGATCACTCTTTCTTATTTGGCAAGCTAGAAGACATCTACTTATCCTCACCAACAAAACAGCAGCCCAATTAGTTTTTAAAAGACATATAAAAAAAGAGAAAACTGTGTTCAAAGTTTAATCAGCTTGAGATAAGAGTGGAGAGAAGAGGATCAGAGAAGAGACTGGAAGCTTGAAACTTCACAAAAGGTCTGCCTTACTGGTATCTTCTCTGGCTTACCCTGCTGGCAATAATACACTTCATGCTGATAATAAAAGCCAACAACATACAAAGCATCAGATAGGGATGATGTCCTAAGATTTAGAAAAGTAAAATGGTTTTGTCATTAGCCCTAGCAATATGAAGGATGGTACAAAACATGGTATGTATGCATCAAGAAATTGAAGTTGAACATAGAGTACAAGAGTGACCAGAAAGCAGTGCCATGGCACACACCAAGGATGAGCACTAGGGAGAAAAGGAAAGGAAATACGAAATCTCATAGGAGGTCTGTCACATTCCTCACACAGGGACAGAAGGAAACAGTAAAGAAATATGACAACATACCTGAGCTGTGCTGGAAAAAACATTGCAATACAATTTTAAAAACTCTGCTGGAAGCTGCTGAAAAATCAACATAGAATGAAGTCAACTTCAGATTCACTTTTCCAGTCAAAATTTTAAAGCAATTATTACTATAATAAGTATAATTGAAAAAGAGAGTGATTTTTTTTTTTCTCTGTGTTTTCTGTACTGAATGAGTTTCCCACACATAAAATCAATTTGATTTTACATCTGGCATCGTTTTCGTTCTCATTTTTAGTGGCACTGAAGTTGTCTAAATCCACACATAACCCATGGGAAACTCAGACCTCAAAAATGTCAGCATTTCTTATGGCTGGGAAATCAGGGCTTCTTTCTACAACTGCCAATATGTTTGGCCTCAAATCTTCATAGGGTCTCATGAAATGGGAGCAAGAAACCTCTCTACCAACTCTTAGTATGATCTGACTTTCATATTATCCTGCTTGATCCCCTGGAGCTTTCACAGAAAAGAAGATAAGACTATGATTTAAAATCTACACAAATTGATAAAGTTTGGAAGTGGGAATAGTGGCAAGGGCTAGATGTCAAGCTTATGGGATTCCTTAAATTATTCCCACTTAACTGCAAAAGAGAGTGCGTTATCAATATTTTATAAGGAAATATAATAATTTTTAAAAATATTTTTCTTTAGTAGTAATAATAATAATAATAGGACTGCAAAGCCAGAGAAGAGCCTGTGAAAATGCTCTTAAAAATTCAGAGTGCCCCTCATTGTTTTCAATGACGGTTTTATTTTTCCTTCTTAGTCAACTCTAGTTCAGTTTCTCCTCTCAGCTCTATTCTGTTCCTGGTGCAAAAGAGTAACCAAACCTAAGTGCATGCTCTCAGCTCAGGATATTTGCAGCTTTCTTTATCTACAGTGTAAAAATATGAAATAATAGGTTGTTGTTGGGGTAGGAGGTTTTTTGTTTGATTTTGTTGTTGTTTTGGGTGTGTGTGCGTTGTTGGGTTTTTTTCTTCCCTGAAGGAAACCTTTTTGTATAGTCTTTCCCTTTCAGTCATTTATACCTCTCAATTTACTTCCACAATGTTAAGTCCTAGGCTAGAGCAATAATATGTCCGTACTAGAAAAACTCGGAAAGGATAAAGAAATACAACCAATTTACTAGCCTTGAAAACAGTACAAACTACCACCCCTGAGGATGAAATCTAGAAGCTATTCCAGTGCTCCTCACCAGCAAAGCAGACTACAGCTCCACTAGTTACTATTCTTCTATCTATAGGTGGCACTAGTTATGTTCATAATATCTCTGCCCGTGCTTGCTGTGATTTCTACAGACCTCAACTGTAGCTTCTTGTCCGATTTCTCCCTTGCTGTCAGAAGAGGTGTTAATCACAAACTCTAAACACATTCAGAAGCAACTTCAGACAAACTAAGCATGATTTATAAAGCAAGAAAAAAACTCTCCCAATACCTGCCAGTTTACACACCTCCACTTCCTGGGCATACATCTATGTCCTCTGGGTGTCCTCAAAAGTGAAGGCCAAATGGTGGCAAATACCAGTCTGAATCATACTTCTCAGGAAAGGTATAAATACTAGGGCATATTTAACATCGTGAAGAGAAGCAGCAGACCCTCCAGGCTCCTGTGGAAAGCTGCATCAACCCCCAGTTCACTGAAGTTCACCCAGAATTTGACAATGCAACACTGAGTATTATTTGAGCAACAGACCTTTCTAGATTTTAAACCACAAATATTTTCCCTGTCACATGAGAATTTTCAGAATTTTGGTAAAAAAAACCTTGAAAAATAATGCTGAAGAAGAAGAAAAATAGGAATCCCTAAGATTAAATTGTTAAAATATTTAATGTAAATAATATTCTTATATTTTTTAAAGTATTTGTTAATTTTTATCAATTTAAACTATAAATTAACTAAAATAGCATGATAAAAGCAGGTTTTGAATTATAAACCACTAAACTCTTCTTCTTGAAAATATCAAGAAAATATTTCAAGAAAACATTTTCCGCCCATATATGTTTCAGATTATATGAGAACAATCAAAATTGATCCTTTGTTACAAGCAGCTCATATTGTCCATTTCAATGAACCTATGTTTCCAAAAGAGAAAACAAAGAATTAAAATGAAAAACTTATTTTGTGCCCTATTTCTTTTTCTCATTATCTGCTAATTTTGTTCTTCTGTTGACTTTCATTTGTGCTTCAGTTTTTGGTTTGTTTGTTTGTTGGTTTGGTTGGTTTTGTTTGTCTGTTTGTTTTGGTTGTGGCTTTGTTTGTTCATTTTGTGTAGGGGTTTTTTTTGGTGCTTGTTTTTTATTTTAATTTTTCTTTATTTCTGAGAGTCAAAATGTTGGAGAATAATTAGATATTCTCCCCACCCTGCCCCCAAAACACTGGTGTTCAATATGGGCCACTGGAAAAGTAGGTTACCCTCAACACCCTGCTCCATCCAGAAAGAACTACAAGGAAGTTCTTAGTCCAGACGCATGTAAAATTTCTCCCAAGCCCAGGAACTGCCTCAGCTTGCTCTGTCCAGCTGTAGACCCAGCACACAAGAAGAAGCAGAGAAAAGAGATCAGTCTTACAATACCTGTTGAGGGCAGGACCCATTTTACCTAATTTTAGTTGTCTGAAATGGAGATATCAAGTTGGAACCACCCATGTAGGGTCTCTCAGTGCCATTGTTTGGGTGGTTTGTTAAGTGCTGCCCTGCCCTTTACTCTTCTCTTTAGCCCCCAGAGAAAAGATAAATATTATATAGTACAATTACCAAGCTTTTATTTATAAAACCAGCCCCCAAATATTCGAAATATAAACCACTGTATTATACCCTAACACATGCACAAAGCTAAAGAATTATAATTCATTCCTGTTGCAACATTATTTTGGTCCACTTTTCTTTGGTTTTATTTAAATGATTAGTTATTGTGTAACTAACTTTTCTCAAAAAAAAAAAATAAATTCCTTTTTAACACATTTCAGCAGTGTTAAACTACCTTTTACACATGAATTAGTGTGAATTTTATTGCTGTATTTTCCCAACTTATTAAAAGGGCTTTACTTTACAAATAAAACTGCAGGATGGATTTATTACTTACAGTCCTAGTCCTAGCCTTCATATCTACTTAATATGTGTAAAGTGTCTAGTTTTCCAATGTAGTCCAGCTGCATCACTGGAATCAAACTTGTAATTGCCTCTTTGGGATTTAAAACCATTATAGTTGTGCTTTTATGTTCTCTTTTGTTTTGCTTGAATCACTTTTTCAGGTCTATGAAGTACAGCTGGCACAATAAAAGTTTGATCAATGCATAACCAATGCAGTGTATATTTCTTCCAGATATATAAAACCCAGGTGAAAAATGTTAATCTATGAAAATTATCTTTGTCAGCTACTTATTCTTTGAATTTAAATCGGTTTCAATCTTGAGGTATATGGTTTGGCCTGGGGTTTTCCAGTCTGGGTTTTTCAACAGTTTCTTGTAATGTGTACATTTGACATATTAAAATGAATGATTACCTGATGTAAAGTTTCAATTACCAGGGCAGATTTTTTTCTCATACTGTGATACTTGAATAAAATTATCCTGGTACCACAAGAGTTAGCATTGGAAAAAGCCTACACAAGCAGCTTTTATTTCCTTACCAATTTAGGATCCTCTCACGCATCATTGACATTGATGCTATTGGATCATCTACTCAATCCTTCAGGCCTCAAAGTCATATTTTGGGCATACGGGAAATCACCAAATCCCTGCCAAGAAAGTGAAAAATGAAACCATTCAGTTTTGGCAGCATGAACTGGTCTTTAAGTTCTGGAGTACATTAACCTGGCAGAGAATTAATCCTCATTCCCTCAGATTGATTTAGTGGCCTTTTTCACCTAGAGCCTGACTCTTCTGGAATTGCTGGTGGAGAAAGGTGTTATTCAGTATGAGCCAGGAATTCAGACTATGGCCTTCAGATAACCTTTATTGAACTATATAATTTTAAAGCAAAGTGTAAGATAAAGTAGAAAAGATGGGAAATGTGAATATAAACCTTTTTGATAGTAAGTTTTCTAAATAGTAGTGTATAAAAACACCATAGGTGTATTAACATAAAACTCCAGAGCCAGCTTAAAGGTGGTGTTGCCAGAGCTCATGATTTACAGCAAGTTTCACAATATTTGATGTTTGTCTCTGAAAGCTCAGTTTCAGGATTTAAGTGATTACATTAGCCTCAGCAACAAGACCACAAATAAAATGGACAAGATTTGTAAATAAACTTTGAAGCCAGCTTCACTGTTAGCAACTTAGATCTCTGACTCCCCCATTCTGTTCATGTCATATGTAGCACATCACATAGCTCTGTGTGGTTCCAGAACAAGATTGACTTTGTCATCAGGCATGATTAGCCACGTAAGCTGTCTGTACACCCTAGCAAAAAGCCTCTCACAGCCACACTGATGTGTTAAGAAATTAGTCCACTTTATAAAGGTGTCATAGCTTGCCTGGACTTCCTACACTGCCTATGCAGTACGTTTGTTCCAGCTGCATGTGCAAGACAGTTTCTTTGTGGATGCATGCATAAAAACAGAGCCTCTAGTAGTTATAAGAGGGCTCGCCTAGACACTCTTTAGGTAGGTATTATAAACATGTCTATGGAAACATAAATGTGAATTGACTGAAAATGTGAGGGGAAACAGCTACTTCTACAGCAGACTTGACTGACCTGATTACAGTGGAGGCTCTCATACCATCTAGAACAAGATTGATTTTCTAGACAATACTCAGATTTCTTCTTCCTGTCTAAATAAAGCTATTTATGAGATTCAGGTTTCTGGAGCATATATTCTTATTTGTAAATTCAAGACTCACATTCTGCTAATGTGTTGGAATAAATAGTTAATATCCACAGAAATACCAAGTCTTTCTCACTTTTGCCATACAATGAATATATGTATAAATTTCAGTTAATACTCACTAGAATGATTTTGCAGTTCTCTTCTACCTTACAGTCAGAAGTGAGTGTAGCAAGAACATATTCACAAGTGCAGTATGTCCCATCTATATCCCGGAACAAAGAATAGGCACAAGGTAATAATGATCATTGTTCAAGGGAAGATGGCATTTACTAATGCCACTAAATGAAGCAAAAGCTCACAGATATGTTCTAAGATCACAGAATCACAGAATGTGATATTCACTTTCAAAATATTTTAAATAGACAGCTTTTTATTTACTATGCAACAGATATTTATAACAATTCTTCTATACTGTGTACTGCATGGAACATTTCTAGATTGTCCCCTGAATTAGTACTCTTATTGTGTTCAGGTAAGTTTGGAAGAACTGACTCGACCATGGCCATCTACGAGAAAACAACCGTGTGATCAGCATAAGTTCTGAGGAGGATTTTATCTTCCCTTTTTCCTACTGTCATGATCTATTTGTCACTTATGTCCCCACCATTTGTGTGTTGTTCTCCTGTCTCTTCTGCTTATTCCTCATCTGTTCTTTAGTGCAGTCCCTAGCAGTAACTTGCTACAAATACCTCAGTGATTGAAGAAATGACTCTAGCATGATTTGGCAGATCTCATGAAGCTTTCCAAAAATACCATATTTTTTTACTTTTACTGATGCGAAACACGACTAATTTCATAGAATCATGTTCTGACCATCACCTGTAGACATCCAGGTTTAGCTCCTGCTCTCAACTGACTGCAGGGAGCTTAGATCTGGCAACTTCAAACAGCAAATGCCTTGGATTGCTTATCTCTTTCTAGTACTTAGCCCATAATAGGTCACCTCAAAACAGCCCTCAGACATTTTTGAAAGTCTAATGAGGGGACCTCTTTCATCATTTTCTACCTAGATAGAGAAAAAAGCTCCAACAGTTATGTCTCATTAGCAAAATCTCTCCCTTGTTGAAAGTCAGGAGGCCTTAGACTCCTACATTCATGCTGAGTTGGACTTGGTATTTTGAGAGTGCAGGCCCATGCTATGAATCTTTCTTTATCAGACCTGTCTTCAGAAGAGGTTTTCTGGACCCTCCCAAGAATCTCCCATTCCCATTGTTTTCCTGCCAAAAACTACATACAGTCTCTCCATTGTGAGAGAGTGTTTATATTGTGTGCTTATATTCAAGACCATCTTTTTTGAATTTACTTAACAAAAACCCAAAACAAAACAGGAAAAACTAGGCCTGTTTAGGGCCTTGTAGTGTTCACTCACTAGCAATGTGGGCTTCTTCCACCCTCAAACCTCATACCACCATCACATCCCAGCATGGGAGGATGTGAGCTGAAAAATCCAATGCTTTTGTCATGCTGGCTCATCTCATCTTCATAAAAACATTATAATTTTCACAAAAAATATCCTTATCCCATCTAGCTCCTACTATCATAGTGAGACTTGGTTTGTCAAGGTTTAGGCCAAATCAAGCATTTGCAAAACAGTTCCCTATTTTTGACTGCAGAGATTATGATGTGAAAAATAAACTTCAGTAACAGAACTGCAGGCACATCTGCTGCCATAATTTGGACGTTGTGAGGTGTCTGTGAAGCTTAGTTCATCCTTCCAACACAACATTCAGGTAGGGTAGCTGCATTATGTTCCAAATTGTGCTATTTTAAAGTAAATTATTTTCCTTTCACAATAATTGTTAACTGTGAATATTTGCAGCCACTACAGGGGTACACATAGGAAGCAGAGTAATGGAAGACTCGCTAATTTATTTTACCAGTGGGTTATAATGGTTCCTAAGCACTTCTCTTCTTCTCTCTTAGAAGAAAGAGGCATGAGGAAAAGATGTACTGTATGTCTTTCAAGCTCTTCATTTCTATCATCATTGAAATAAGATATTTGTATAAAGACCCACAGTACCATTTGTAATGCTGCATTCTCTAGAACAACTGCTTTAATGATGTGTAATACAGGTAACAAGGTGTACAAAGCAGTAAGGAAGATACATGTTCAACAATACTTTGGTATCTCTTGACTCTCATAAGATAGACCAGAGTAGCAGGTTCTGGAGGCTGCGAGTCAAAAGCTTAACCACCAGAAATGCTGTATGACAACTCATGTTCCATATACCTTCCCATCTAAACCACCACAAAGCTTTCCCTTCAACAAAAAGTAGAATACTATTCAGCCTCCATTCTCCTTCTGATCTAAACATCTGTGCTAAAGCAACCACAAAAGAAGATCTTTAAAGGCAATGGTAGCCATAATTACCTTGTTGTTTGGCCAGATCTTCCACTAACTAGGAACTCAGCTCCCACGAGATGCCAAACCACCACCAGATGGTTCTCTGAAACCCTTTTTGCCAAGCTCACAGTATGATTTGGATGAAGTTGCAAACCTTGTGTTAGAGAGATTCTTTCAGCTACTACCAGTATTTTGGGACCCCTCAAGCTTTTTTTCCCCTGTACATGCCACCCACGCACAGGGGATGCGCTTCTGGCATGCTCAGCCACAGCAGGCATGTTACAACCTGCTGGAGTGACCCTGAGAGAAAGCATACTTCCAGCCTCAGCTCCTTGAAATGACATTCCCATCTCTCTATTTTTTCATGGTCTTTCCTTACCACAGAGACTTCCTATACCACATCTCATAAGTAAATGATGGATCAAGAAGGAAACCACGAGGCTGTACTGCATATGCATGAGAACAAGACCTAATCATGAGAGAATGAGAGGCGGAAGTTGGTTGTGTAAGCCCTGCACAAAACGTATGAGCCTTGACTACACATGCTTTTCTCTGTGAGCTTGTCTTTGCATTCAGATGCCTGCCTCCTCTCATAAACCATGGTGATGTTTGGTGCTGTGGTTGAAAGGAAATTTCTCAGGGTTTCCCCTTCACTGGAAGTCCCCTTGTTAAGGCTGCTGTTGCTGGGGAACTCTGTGCAGACTTCTCTATGGCTGAGGGCTGAACTTTGTATTCTTAATCTTTATTTAGCTTCCCCTTGACCCCTCTGCAAGGCTTGCCACTGGAAGGCTTCTCCCTGGGGTGAGGAAGACACCTGCTTGCGTAAGTAAGACATTTTTGATAAATCTCTTTAGAAGTGCTCAGGCCAAGAGAGCTGCTAGGACCTGGAGAGCACTCTATCTCAGCTTCATAACAGGATTTTCTGTAGAATATTGTGGAGTGGCCATCAGTTAAGGTCATTTTAGCTTTGCCTTTTTTGTCCCACTGACATTGCATGGGTTCAGGCTATGCCCAACTATGAAGATTTTACACAAGATGGAAGAAAACAAAAAGGGCTGATTTAACAAGTCCTTTCACAAGCAGACCCCTTTTCTTCAACCCAGCTAGGCAAACACATGCAAGGAGCCTGTCCCTCTGTTAAAGGGACATTAGCCGTCTCACTGGGCACAGACATGAAGTATTCCCCTACAAGAAGTCAAGGAAGTTTGGTTACATTTTTACTGCAAAATAGTTTGTGGTGGAAGCCTCTCCAGTATCCAGAGCAAGCATTAGTTTCTAAATGCAAAGACATGGTGAGAATAGTTATTACAACACTTACCATGAAGCAGCTTCCTACAGAACACCCATCAAAGAGCTGAACTCCCCAGGTCTCTCCAGGGTCATCAACAGGAAACAGGCACCATCAGAGAAAGGCATAGTCCAGGACCCTACTGCCAGCGCTCAGAACTAACCTCTAAAAAAGTTTTTCTCTCTCTTCATTGACTACAGATGATACCCTGGAAAATAAGACTGTAGTTTGGAAGTTACAGGAAGCTGGGCAGCTGAATACACACCGGTAGTGTCATTGACCAGTGATGATTACAGGGGTTATACCTGCATTCTCCTTTTCTTGCTGGGTTTTTGAGACTGCTGCTAGCAATCTCACTCGCAACTTCTGTGTTGCAGTTGGATTTTGCATTATCAGAAGCAGTTGCACTAATATTAGCAATTCCCTAGAGCCTGCAGCTTCACTTCGATAACTACATTTTCTAACTGAATGTTTAGCATTTCTCCTGGGCAATTACCACATCAGCTTAATGCTGTCCGGTAGGGTTTTCCCCTAGGAAAAGGAGGGATTTTTCCACCTTTTGGCCTTTAGCCACATGAGGATTTCCTTTTCCTTCCTCTGGTCAGGAAGTTGTATTGGTTTGCTGAACTTTCCAGTAGTGGGCCATGAAATGGGCAGTACTTTCACAGCTGGAGTCAGGGAAAACCTCAGCAGGTATGTGGAAGTCACTCAGCTGTCTGAAGAAACAGTCTGGGTCCTCTTTACTCATCTGGGCTGGCCACCTCTGGAATGATGTGGCATGCAAACCATCAGTTGTTCTGCAAAATCTTCAGGAGTCTTCAGGCAAAATATGTCTGCTTTCTGGGATTACTTTGATGACAATATGATACCTAATGGCCTTGCATTTCTTGAAGTGACCTCAAAAATTTTTGTGGTGTTCACTCACCATCAGATAGATTTTCATCTGTGTCAGTGGAGATTGCCTCAACTTTCCCAGTCTAGCATGTGTGCTAATATGTTCTCTGCAGCAACAGTCCTGCCACATGGAGCAAGTCTGGTATTTTGTACATTAGCATGGAGCTACCAGTGCAGAAATGTTGAACTGGAAGGACGTGCGTGCAAACCATATTTTGGATAGTGCTATAGGAAGATGTCTGCTGGTAATATTTTTCTTCTGTCTCTGGCCACAGCTTCTTTGGACTCAACTTGATACACTTTCCACAACTCACTAAATTTTCTCTTTTGTACAGACCCTTTCAACATGATCCCTTCTTTCAAAAGACTGAGTACATCATCACTTTCTGTTTCTTTCCTGGTAAGTGCTGCTGCAGCACACACATCTACTTCTTTAATTCTTCTTCCCCTTTTGCAACATGCTGTCCGACACTTCAGTCGAGAAAAATCTCCTAAAGGAATTTTTCTTTTGGGATTGTACTGTGCTTTCAAGGAGTATCATCACAGCTTAAAATTGCTGCAATGAAGTATTGACCATGCAAATGCTAGAGGTTTGTCAGGAATATCCTCTGGGGGCCTGTAGTCTGTTTCAGTGGTAAAAGCACAGTTATATATGTGCTGATTGTGCTCCTGATACCCAGGGACAACCACAATAATTCTTTTTTTCCATCTGAACATAATTTTGCTGTGTTGATATCTCTACTCTCAATTCTGTCACTGTGGAGCTTCTTGCACTAGTGCTGTTCCAACTGCTGCTTGCTAAGCAATTCCTTGTGGTGGGACTTCCCTTGTTTTCATGAAGTATTTTATTTCTTTCCCAAGGCAACCCTTTCATGTTCCAGAATGCTGCTCCGTTCTGGATGTTATGGAGGCCCTGTGACTTCTACTGGTCTTGGTACTCAATGCTAATGGGTAAGTAGTTACCCAATACATGGTTTCCAGTTTCTTAAGGGAGGCTGTTTTATGGCATTCACTTAAATTATGGTGCCTGAAGTCCTTAATTTGCTATGCAGTGATTTACATTGTGTTGTGATCCAGGTTTAGTTTACGTTTCCCAAATTTTGTCTGAGCGGCGGTATTCCCTCTTGCTTGGTCACCTCTAAGTTGTCATGTATGTTTCCACCTCCTGTCAACGTTTGTGCATCGTGCACCCTTTTCCCAGGAAATCTTGTGCACTGATAACAGGCCAGCAGGTGTTTCCTACCAAATGTTGTGGCTGCTCATCTCTTCTTCCAGTCGCACCTGCCTCACCCAAAATTGGCAGGTTATATTCAGAATATGCTGCAGTCATGATAAATAATAGCCTATAGCGTAGGGATCCTATAGCCTCGCTGAAATATTAAGTTGCTTTCTTTACAGTAATTAGTACATACACAGACTGTCATTTTCTTCCTCATTGTACCCATTGTAGAAATTTGGCTACTTTAAATCATACTTGTATGCCAGACACTGAGGGTGATTCACCTCTTTGCCCTTCGCTCGTGGAAGTGGCTGCTGAAATACCTGATCTGTTTATACCAGAACTTTGGGAGGTGACTTACATTTGCAGTTTCCAGGATATAGCCCATGTCTGTGGACAAAAAAATTCTTAGCTGTTAGAAAAATCCCATTTTACTTGCCTCTGCTATGAAACGGATTGCAGAGATACTGTCTTTTCTCAAGTGAAACCATTTTCTGTCTTGGGACTGATTTGGTAGCATGTCAACCACTTAGACAGATTCTGACCTTTCTATACTCAGTCTGTATTTCTCCAACACTTGGGGTGGAAGACCTCCGTATTTCGTTAGTCCTACTGATGCAGGCGATGTAAGAGTCCAAATGGAAGCTGGCTTTTGCCCATCTTCTGTCTCATGAATACAGATTACTTTTTCCCCGGTTATCACTTTTGAATGTCACAGGTTTTCCTTTGGCCCTATGCAGCTAATTAGGCCTAGGAAGCTAGCTGCATTGTGATCCTTCTCTTTGCACTGTACCGTAGCCAAGAAGAGTGCTGTGTCACTGCTGCTGCTGCTCGAGTCTCTTTGGGGGTGCTCTCCAACTGCAGGCACCGTACGCTCTGTACTTTTCTGTTTGCTTATGCGTCATGCTTCTGCAAAATGGTTTACTTTGTGGTTGGAATCAAACAGCCTTATCAAAATGTAACTCTTCAATAAAGCTGAAATGAAACATTTGGACCTCGTGAAAACAGAATGTTTTGCTATTTTGCACGGGGGAGTTTAGGAAGAAGGTGAACAGCTTCTCAGTTGTTGAGTCAGCATTTGAAAGGGGGGTGAGGGCAGAAAGGATCTCCCTAAATGGCCAGAGCATTATTTTCTTTTAGCACAGTTTTGACAGTCAGAATTGGAGACAATGTCAGAACACAAAGCTGCAAATATGGGAAAATGATATTTCAATCTAGATCCAAAGCAAATTCACAGCTGTCTGTAAATTAAAACAAAGAACAGCTCAGTGACTTGGGAGCTTGCAGCCATGTAGAGCTATGCATCTGGCCCATACTTCAGGCTGATGGGGTACCAAGCAATCCTAACCTGTCAGAAGGATAGATGTGTGCGTATGGCACTGAGCCCCAATAACACGCCTTGCTAATGGACACTGTATCCTACATATGTGCACCCATGTCCAAAACAACTCATATTTGCCTGCAGGGCTGGATTTTTAAACAGGGCCAAAGGATGCAGCTACAGAACTCGATGGGAGCAGGGCACTGCAAACAGCCATGAGAAACAGTTTGCCTCTATAGGTCCCAAATGTGTTTGGAAACTTGGTTATGTTCCAAGCATAAGAATGCCTTTGTTGAAAGTAAATTTGGCTATTTGGTCCTACAAATTGTCCAATTTTTACCTGAGATGATGATAATGAATTTTGCTTCTGCTTATATTTTCTCCTGATTGTTTAGGATGCAGTTGAATATGACAGAATTTTTTAAAAAAATATTCTCATTAAAGCAAGTTATGTAAAAACAGTATCTTAAAAGAATCTTTTTACCACTATAGATTAAGTAACATTCTTTACCCATATTAGTTCTTTATTCACCAAATGTTTATTAACAAAATCATTCTAAGTAGTACTGGATTTCATAATTGAAATATAATATTGCAGAAATAATATTAATAGAAAGTAATATTTGCTCATCTTGTAACTATTTTCAAATAGTGACAGATTTTTATTTTTTTTTTTTTGTGGTAAATGTAGAATTAAAATTTACCAATTAGGGGGAAGTAATTTGGCTTGCGATTCCCACACAAACATTATAATAACAAATTATTGTACCTGGGTGTAGGTGTATAAAGGAAAAATAGAGGTTGTCTCATTTCATAGGGATGATCATATTTTGAATTATCTTGCATACATCTAATATGCCAAGGGCATCTTGGGAGCTAATCAACACCTGCAAATCTCACAAAAATTAATGGATATATGTTTATAAGATATTCCTGTTGACTTAGGCCCAGTTTGCACTCTGATTTCACAAACTAATGAAGGTACACCAGAGGGGACAGGGTTTATATCTGCAAAGTGTACATTAGCGTAGGTTCATTCCTTGAGCAAAATGTACTTTGTTAAAAGTAAAACTGTATCTATACTGCAGCTCTAACTGCTGTAACTAATTTTTTAATCTTAGTAGTAAAAAAAAAAAAAAAAAAAAAAAAAAAAAAAAAGAAGGAGCCAAGTGACTTGCCGTGACACAGAAGAGGAGCTCAAGGCAACTGCTACAAGTCTTGAACTTCACTGTGCTGTAAATGCACAATGATGGCAAGTGATGGGCAATACCCATCTGAATCTTCCACACCACCCATGCAAGTTTGAAAGCAGCACCACCAGCTAAAATCTGATGACGGCTTTTGGACAAGGACCCAGTGAGCTTTCAGAGGACTGGTTTGGGGCCAGCCTCTGCTCATCCCCCAGTCAGTCATCTTGAAGAGGAGAACTGGAAATTTCCTCCAGTCATAATGGAGAGACCAATCTAAAGTGCCCCAAAAGATACCAGGACACCCTCCACTGGTCCCCCCCTGACAATCAGCTCTACTCTGGCACCCTGAGAGAAGCATTAATAACCAGCCTACAGATATTATGGTATCTGGATATATTACCCAATGGACAGAAATATTTCTCTTCAATGTTCCCTCAAACCTTACTAAAACATCACTAAAACTTGGGACACTGGCTGTCCAGGCATACTAAGTTCAGGCATGCAGAGCAGAAGAGCTGTTTAGATATATACAAAAAGTCATATCCACAAGGGTGTCCAAGGAGGAAAAGGCAACAGCACAGCAACCTGGAAAGCTAATCACTTATCCCAGGCTTTTATAGGCTCTGCTGAGTTTGACCTCTCAGCATTAGCAATTGGTTAGACGAGGTAACAAGGAAGAGGGGAAATATCCCTGTCCCATCTATCACACGGCAAGGAGGCTCCTTACAGCTCCCCTTCGGCACCTAAATCAGGAGACCTGCAGCAGCTACCCTCCCTTAAAGATTCGACTGTTCAGAAGCATCATCGAGTTTCATGGTTGCAGTGTCTCACTGCAGGAAGCAAATTAATGGGAAAAACAGGCAAAAAGGTGATTAAAAAAAAAAAAAGGAGAAAAAAAAGAAAATTGAAAAAAATTTGTCGCCTTAGTATCTTAGACCACATATTTGCACCCTGTTCTTCTAACAAAAGACATGATGAGCTTGCGCGCTCGCACACGCTCATGCTTATTCTATGCTTTTTCGCCTCATCTGGCAGCCGCTTTCCGGTCCAGCAGACACTAACATCTAATGAGTCAAACTTCCCATTTTCAGACTAATCAGTCGGCTGCACTAATTGCAAATGCAAATATGCAAATTTATATTAATTAATTACTCTGCTAATTAGTTCTGCGGTCTTTTTGGGGTAATAAATCATTGTGCAGTGGAAGGGAAACACGTCCTGTCCCATTTCACTCCACATAAAAATTTAATGTACTCATTGAAGAAAATATATAAAAAAATCCACTGATTCTGATAGCTCTGCTTCTACTGATGAGTCCCCTACAGAAAGGTATGATTGTAAGAAGGATTTCACATCTCCAGCAAATGCCATCACTAAGGTGCCTGTTAGCAATTTAATTATCACATTATGAGCTCCAGGAAAAGCCAGTTTGCTGTGCTGCAGGCTGTGACTCTGAGCTCCATAGTTCACACATTTTGCAGCAAATGCTGTTTATACATACATGAAAGATAATCTGGAAGAAAGCATTCAGTTTGCTCTACCTGAATGGACTGCTAAGGCTTGAGCTCAAATCCCAGCAAGCTAGATCTGCTAAAACCATCATGACTATATATGCTTCAGTCCTGCAGCCTCTCCAGATCACATTTGAATGGGCTGACAGGAAAAATGAAGAGTATCTGAAAAAGAAACTGCTTGCAGACCCCTTCCCTGGCCTTGAATTTTACTTTGGCTCTGATCCATTTCAATGAGGAACTTTTTGATCCCCAGCTGACACCTCCTCTCCCTTGCACCCCTTACTCCCCAGACCACTTTAGGAAGAGGAAGGGTCACTCCACTCCCAACTTGCTGGTGGTCTGAGTAGCCTCAGGGAATTCTGTGGTCTTCTTTCCCCACACTAACATCTGGAAGGGGCACCAACTTTCCCACATTGACTTCATATGCCAGCAACAGGGCACAGGGCAGCACATTGGTGTAGACTCGGATATCAAAGCTCACCATGGTGTGGAGGTCACTGTGTCAGGGGTTATTCTACATTTTCCTCCTCTTAGGACAGAATTAAAACACTGCCATAAGCTTGACAAACCAAACAGCATCTGGATCTGAAAAGAGTCAGAGTCCCCTCATCCTAGGGAGCTACACCAAGTCTGAGCACTGTTATGGTGTACAGTTCATCACAGGTGTCCCAGGAGCCAAAGGCTTTCCTAAGAGAGGTGTTCCTAAGAAAGGTGTTAAGCAAAGAGCATCCTCTTATCTCACACCAGTTAAGGCGAACTAGAAATGCAGCATCTCTCACATTTCTCAGAAGGTTTCTTCATCCTCCACTTGCTTACTTTTCACTGTTTTATACCATCATTTCAATAAACATGAAATGTTCATAAAACATTATTCCTGAATGTGATCAAGTGGGTTAATCTGCCTCATAGAGCTAGGCTGAAAAACAGATAAAGATGTTATAAAGTCAACAGAGCTTTTCTTGTATCCGAGATTCATGCATCTCGTGTGTAAAGTCATCTGATATAATAGGAGAAAAAAAAAAAGAGAAAAAAAGCATTAGCAAATGTTTTGCTTTATGCTTTACATTATTTGGTTTAAATTGAAACAATAAATGAGGTTTACAGGTAATTAAATTCCAAGAGCCTTTATCATGCTAGATTTAACCAGAACTTGAGCTGTATATTTTTCTCACAGTTTGGCACCGTAGGATAGCTTATTTCTTTTTTATTTATTTTTCTTATCCAAACACTGGAATAAAACACTTTTGAACTGCTAATCTGAAGTTCCATGACTTAGATTCTGGTAAACAAAAGAAACTAAAAAACCTACAACTTAAATAGACTCAGAAGTTTGGGGAACAGGCAAAGAAAAACTTCATTTTTAAAGAGTTGCTACCTTTGATTGAAACACTAATATGCATTAATGGCTATGACATTTAACATCATATAAATTCAAATATTTATTTAAAAGCAACTCAACTTTGTGCTCTTTCTAGGTTTTCAGGATCCTGAAGTCACATGGGATCCAAACTGTTTAGAGCAGTCCTCCCCACCAGCTCTGAGTTTTGCCTGATATTCAAAAATAAAGGCAATATTTTTTTCTCTCTTTATCTTTTTTTTTTTTTTTTTTTAACCCTACAAGGTTTTAGAAATCAATATGTAAAGATTTTGACAAAAATCCACAGGTAACTCCTTAATAATGAATAGGTACAGGATGGTAATGGCACTTTGTTCTGTTGTCCGTAATGTTCTTTAAAAAGTTATATTTAAACTGTAATTGTGCCAGGAAGTGAGATATAAGTTAAGACATGTGACAAAGTCTCTAGCGCCTGTGATGGTATAATTTTGATCAGCTTCACCAGCACATCCACCTTTTGCAAATTGTAGTATCCTTCCTCTCAGCAGGCACAGTGAACAAAATTATCTTTTTTAATTTTTTTTTTTGATTGTGCTCATAAAATAACTAAGAAGGTTTTGTCAATACTTATTTCTAAAGAATAGTGTCTTGATTCAGAATACTTATGTATAGTCAGAAAAAAAAGCAATGCTAATAAAAATTCCATCATGATACTCTGTTTATTCCCTTTCAGTTACTTCTGGCTGATATTTATTCTCCTGTCAGGGCTGTGAAATTAAGACTTTTCTTAACATATAGGACAGCAAGACCCATTTGGCATCCAAGATGAAACCCAGATGAGTGTTAAGATTGACAGTGTTTTCACCCTTATAATTAGCTATTCACACAAATGGGGTTTTAGTTTGCACTTATGCTTGGAACATGGCACTTCTTCATACAGAGAGCAGCATTCACATGTTAACATTTTCACTTTTGCTTTTTGTTGGCAAGTAAAGCAGCATTCTTTCTATTGACTTCTGTTAGCATTTTTCTTATATATCATTCACTATTTATTAATTCCCTATTTAAAAAGAATTTAACATGAGCAAAGCATGAAAAAGAATGACAGTGATGCCCCTTTCCTTTGCCCAGCTCTGGTGGAGGACAACACCTGCTGAGAGTCACTCTGCTCTTTCCTGGGGAATGCTTTCCACATGCTGGGGCATGGCTTTCCATCATTTTTGGCTTTTTAAGGGTTAAAGACCCCTCTCCTTTGCCTAATGGAGGACGGGTGGCCCTAGTGCAACAGAACTCGTACTTCGCTGAGCTAATTTGCAGCCTTGTCCTCGGTTGTGCACTGACTCAGTGATGTCTGGAGGAAGGGCACAGAAGTAGGAAACCTTATGGCAGTACAGCAGCCATTGCCAGAAATTCATCAAGGACGGTGATGGGCTCTGAACACGGTCCTGTTCATTCTAAATTGAGGAATAGAGGGCTCAGTGATGAAAAGGCAGTAAACGGATGGCCAAAATGCCACTGTATTGCTAGGTCTGAGATGTGACTGATTTGCTCATACACATAAGAGTTTTAAACAGGCAAAAAAAAAAAAAAAAAAAAAAAAACAACAAAAACCAACAACAAAATAAAGAATCCTAAATGGACTGCACTCAGTATGTACTTAGGCTAGAGATCTCGCTGCCACCAGAAGTGGATTTCAGAAATGTATGTTTGCAAAAAGAAATTGATATGCATATCAGAGTTACCATAATTAATTACAGTAACATTTTTGGGTCATGCTTCAGGGCTCACAGAATTCAGCAACTGTTAGAGAACGGTCTGAGACTTAACAAGGGTAATCTCTTTTTAACCTTCATGTACACACTTTAGGGGTCTCTCCTCGGCAACGACTATTGCCAGAAAATAAATATCAGACTGATCTTAGGTCTAAACAAATAGGAAAAATTCCTGTGTTTGCATCTGCGGACTGTATACCTATGTGGTCCTTCCTCTTATGGGAATGGATGATGGCTTTTGGCAGTTGATGTCTCTCTTCTAATTCTTTACAAGGCTAGAATAAAAAGGGGACAAAAAAATACAAGGAAAACTCGATCACTTGAGCAAAAGAGGTAACATAATACACAACATCTTTTGCACCTAACAAATTAATTAATATTGCTTGTCTCTTTAGAAACAATTGCATCTACAATGGACAAGAGGACAACTATCAGGCTAGATTAAAATGAAGATTACATATAAAATCACTGGGGGAAAAAAAAGGAGAACAGGCTAATGGTGGAGAAAAGGCACAGAGAAGCCCTAAAGGCAAACAATAGAATGAATAAGTATGGTAACTGCAAACCACCTAAGCAAAAAATAAAAATAATGATTGGGGAAATAGCAGTAAAATGGGAAAATCATTTGTCTATACCGAAGCTCCATGACCACAGCTCTTTGCCTCCAGGCACTCCACCCACAAGGATGCTTTCTCACCCAAATGGTAAGATACCCAGAGAAGCAAACTGACGCTGCTGTTCATCTCTCTCAGAGGAGCAGAGCAATGCTTCCCCTCTCTGCTCCCACATCATTGTGGCACCACCACCATCTCTCAGAGAAGACAGCTGTGTAGGAAACAGGGCTTGAGGCTGGGCCAGGGGAACAGAGCAATATTTAGCAACAGTGTGATCCCAGGACTTAGATGCTGTGGTTGCAGCTGCCCAGGAAGGCAACAGCACAAAGAATCTGAGGTGCAAATCAAGGTGTGAATCAGGTCTATGCTTCAGAAACAGGGACTTGCACTGGTGCTGGTCAGAAAAGTGGAAATGAACCACCACATCATTACTGGAGATAAAAGGTCTGGCTTACTCCCTTTTATAGCATTTGGAAGCTCCTTGCTCATCTTTGTGGGGGGATACTTCACTATACTACATTAAGGCAGAAACACTGAGCCTGTTATATGACAGGCTGAAGAGGAATTGTGTCTGGAATTCACCTGGAGATAGAAATCAGGCTATTCTTCCAGTGAGTTATCCCCCAATTCCCGTGTTTGTTTTCAATCCCAGTCATAATGAAACATTGCAATATCTGGTTGATACACTCCCTAACAGCATTTTCAATGGAAAAACTATATTGAAATTTCAGTTTTGATGTACAAAGTAGGAAACAATAGCTCTTTGCCAGACACTTAGAGAAATATTTATTCAACACTTGGTGTTGTGGGATTTTTCCTTAGGAGCAATCACCCACTGCAAGCCAAACTTTCTGCCCCAGCTGTATACTGTGGTACAGAGGGACTGTCATTCAGAGACAGGGCTGCACAGTGACTTGGAAAATGCATTGTGACCACAGAACAACAGCTAGAAAGAAGAATTGGGGTCCACACCATAGCTCCCATGACCCAACGTGTCTTCCAGGACAGGACACATTGGCATTTAACTTTCAAGAGAAATACACATTTTGGAGTAGCCCAGTGAACAGATTCTTCCTCTTGGGATTTATTGACCCCACAGAGGACTGGTTTGGTGTTCTGAGCAGACAGTCAACAGACTTCACTAGTGATGAAACACGTCCAAGAAAATTCTGATTTGTAAGAACAGCTTTATCACAAGTAATTGTTCTGGCAAAGATTTTCCAACCAGCTCTAGTCCTGACCCTGCAAAGACTTAAAGTGGAATTCAATTTATCTATCAGCCACAAAAAAAACCCCACACAAACAAACAAAAAAGTTGTCTACTCTAAGCAGGTTGCATAACACACAGATTTAGAGGAAAGCAGTAAAAGATGATTCATTGCACTTAGTTTAGATACCCCAAGAAAAGATGGTGCCACCACTCCCCATTCTCTAAAAGCAAGCTTAGACAGTTGTCTTTCACTTAAGCAGCTACTGAGAAGTAAGCTGGGGGTTTGCAAGTCATTGCACAGCTTCACGTGTACATGCAGGATTGTTATTCATCACCCATCTAATGTGGTACTGGTGCTCAGTGAAATCCTACTGGAGCTGAGCTCAGTGAAAAGCCCCTGCCCTCACTGTCATCCTTAGCATCACCAGGGTTGCATGTGTCTTCCTGAACAAAATAGAAATAATAATGTTTCAAGCTTTGTAAGATAAAGTGGCAAAGATCTGAAGCTATGGAATGAAATACACGTCTGAGAGCAAAGGTTACAGCAGCCTGGGATGATGGGAATCTCTTTTTATTTCCTAATCAGAAAAACTCTGACTGAAAAGGGGATGAATATATTTGGAGTAAACTTTTGATGGCATTTTAAAGTATCCTAGTGGTCTCATGGCTTGACCACATTGCCAGCAGTGTTTAGGCAGCTCAAAAACAAAGCCTTGAACTGTGTTTACTAGTACTTAAATAAAGAAAAAAAAAAAACCAAACAAAGGTCAATTAAAATCCCTAAAGAAATATATTTAATCATTTAGGGTTTTAGGAGGATTCTTAGAATGCTTGGATGTTTATAAAGGTTTGCTTTGGGAGAAATTTTTGGTTTTGTTATTGTTAATATATTACTAATTTTTAGTTCCTTTTTCAATTTCTTATTTAAATTATCCTCTAATTTAAAGAGCAGAGAGCAAAAAGGTTTATCACAAAGTTCTTTAACATTCACTACCTAGGTTACTTAGTGAAAAAACTGATTTTTTTAATATCTTATTTTACTTTTTCAGTATCTTACCTATCCAAGATAAATCTTCGTTTTGAGCCATAACACAATAGGAACTATGAAGCTTAAGTTTGTAGCTGATTCTCAAATCCTTTTTCCAATATAAAACATGTAAATTTACTTTTTTTTTTTTCCGCAAGAGCAAAACCACACATATATCATTCAACTCTAGCTTTAAATAAAAAGGTTAAATAAAGCATTAGTGTACAAGATTCCATTTGATCAAGGCAGAGGTTCTTAACCATACACTTATAAGATGCAGTTTAAAATCTAACTTCTTTGAATTATTCAGTTCCTCTGGAAAGGAAGAGGCAGCACAGTCAGTCTGGGCGGATTTTATCAGACTGCAAACTAGCTGTGCTGCAAATAGAGAAATACTTGAGCTAGATCAGTCTGGAGAGGAACAGAAAAAATGTTTATGCTGCAGTGCCAATAGGATACCTACATGCTGCATAGAAAACAGTATGCTACATAGAAAACAGTATCACTGACCTTTCTTTTTTCTGCTTTGACCTCAGTCTATCCTCTTCCAGCTCACGCTACCATTGCCCCAGATAAATAACCATCAGTACCATCACTCTTGCCTCAATTTATCACCAGTAAGAGATTTCATAAGACAATTGTCCCAGCTGAAGAATACATCAAAGTGGAAAATATATTGGTACCTAGGAAATGTTACGTTTGTACTTGAGACTTGGACATATCAGGTTCTTGCGTGTTTCTCTAGCCACCCGAACACCCTTTTTTGCTCATTGCTTGCAGATATAAATTGGGTTCTGTGCATGTGGTGGTGCTGTATGTGGAATTCATGGCAATATTTACAGCATCCACCTCTGGAAACTTGTCCCTTATGGTTTCAATAAGGAACAGATGTTTTAAGTATGTAGTGTGAATATAAGTTTATTCTTTATTTTCCTTTGAGGTTGAAAAAAGGGAAATTGTTTTGCTCCACTATCATTTAAAAGGTAGAATCAGGTTGATGAGAAGGGCACACATGCATGTGGGTTAGATCCAGGGACTGAAAGTTGCTGAGCTCTCAGTGTATTTCCCACTGTATGTCTGACTCACCATGGGAACCTGAGTGATAGTTCCTCCACCTATGAAACCCTGATACAGAGTCACTGAACCAGCAGACTGAAACTTAATTTCAGTATATACAGTGCTGAGAGATCTTTGCTTGCCATGTGCTGCAAGAAGTGCAAAGTCACTTTCACAACACCGAAAGTAAAAGCAAGTAAAGTGGTTATCTCTGCACATTTCCTATAAGTCGTCATTGGTGCTTTGAGTATCTTTTCCAGCCACTGATGGGATTTCAGTAGTTTAATAGCAGCACACAAAAAGAAGTGTCAAGTTTTCATTCCGCAATGCTACTTTTGTGCATAAACAGTTATTAACTTGCATCAATGTCTCCATGGATTAAACAGTCCCTAAGTACACATTGACAGCACAGATCATTATGGTTATGGACCCTTAACATTTAAAATGGGATGGGAGGGATGTTGCATGCGTGTGTGTGTTCATCTTCTTGCTCCCTCTCTTTCACAAACTATAAGGTTTAATAGCGATTAACACTAGACCACAGCACTTCTAAATTAACGATAGCCCTGCCAATTCTAATTGGTATTCTAATTAGTCTGACAATTCTACTAATTAAGAACATTAAACTTTTTAACAAAGGCTATCTTTTTTTTTTTTTTTTTTTTTTTTTTTTTTGTTTTGGAAAAATGGGTTATGGGGTTAAGGGGGCGCTGAAATCTCTCTTTCAGAAAAGTGTATGGTTTAAAGGGGGGGGAGGGGGGACTTGTGGGGGACGTGTAGAA
>JANIJG010009830.1:102898-115987 GCA_024611175.1 Megaceryle torquata
CAGGGTTTTTTTTTTTTTTTTTTTTTTTTTTTGCTTGTTGTTGGGAAAAAGGAAATGGAGGTAAGGGGGGGGCTTGACCGGCTACGACAAGGAATGGATGTTGTTTCAAGGGGGGGAGGGGGGGGAATTTGAGGAGCATGTAGAACGCTTATATAGGGTAGTTACATAACAAAAATAGGCTAAATTATTGGATACAGTAAATGATACATAAATGGATTAATAAAATTAAAACTGCAAATCCAGAATACATGGGTGAAGGAGGTTTGCTTTTTGGAACACTGATTTAACCCAGATGCTATAGTGATTTTGATACAGTGGGCAAACTGAGACATTTCCTTTGCTTGGAGAAAGATCACATTTCTAAATTTGCTTTCCTTCAAATATGAAACAAAAGCAAAGAAAAAAAAAAATGTGTTCCACAATGTAAATTCTCAGTAGATATTTGTTCCACATCAATCAAAATGTCTCATTTTGAAAAAAAAGAAAAAGCTCTGATTTGAATTTATGTATTATATGTGATTTTGAAAATAAATATCCTTTTGAATCCTTTTTAAATTAATCAAAGGCCCTGCTTTTCCTAAATATCTTACTATCAGAATCAGATTTCATTATAATGCACTTAATACACAAAGTTTTATGCTGAAAAGTATATGCAATCTTCTGCAAAAAAAAGCATGGTCCATTTTCTGCCACTATACATGACAAGGTCAAATGGCAAATATCTTGTTCATAATCAAGATTTCTGTTTCAACGGGAGTCAGAGCATTTGCACAGAGTATTTGCAAAAAAAACCCTCATTGCTGTTAGTCAGTGCCATGAGAAGTAAGCGAATAACAGACTGAAGGGAAAGCAATGGAAAGCAATATTAACTCCAAACCCCACCAACCCGAACCTCACAGGTTTTACCCTTCCACTGCCCAGCCTTTAGGGTATGGTGCGGGAGCTCTGAATCTCTCAGGATTTGCCCCCTGCTCTAATACAGAGTGTATTTCCTCCACAACTTCACCAGATCATTATTGCACTGCCTGTATTCACACTGTTCAAAGGTTTAGAGGTATGGGGAAAGATGGCTATTCCAGTCACTATCTGCTGGTGACAGCAAATGTTCTCCACTTGTCTGTCTTCAAAATTCATAGCAAATTACCCTTTGAGATAAATTTTACCTAGATGGATTTACAGAGCAAGATGCCTTACAGGTCCAAATGCACTGTGCAGAAGCCAGCATTCCTTTCTAGGTAGAAAGTACACTTCAGATTTCATCCAAGCCACACATAAAACTCCTGAACATAAGAATAAGGCCCTGAACATGTTATAGTACACGCTTCAGAATGCGTAGCTTGAAATTATTTGTAAAGTACATATTTTGTCTCTCCTGGTCACACTACAGTAACAATGACTCAAGCTGCAATAAGTATTAAGTATTGCTCCATGAAGAGCAATTGAATTAAAGATGACCATGAAGAAACAAAAATAAGGCTAGACACATACTGTCTGACAATACAAACAATACCACGGGACAAAAAAAAAAATCCTAACTTGCAAAAGTATGTGCATATTTAGTACTGTTTTTGCTGACCACTGAAGGTTTTAGCATTTTGCAAACTATGCCCTGTGTGACCTTTTCCCAGTACTTCAAGAGCTTAAAAAGTCAGGTCTCCAGTAAGGCCAGACAAGCCAGGTAGAAAGTCAGCTTACGCAGTAACTAGCACAACAGAGGGGAAAAGTAAGCAAGATTTGGGCTTAGAAAGCAGTGTTCCCTTCTTAGGAAAGGGAATTTGGCCAGAGAAAAAGGCTTTTTGCCAAACTTCCAGGTGTATTCTGGCCTTGGTTACTTTAAATTATTTGGGGATTCAAATCAGTCCTCAGCCAGCCCAAGGACAGAAATGAAAACTCTAGGCTGCCAAAAGATACTACTTGATTTCTTTTGCATGCCCTGTAAGGTGAGACCACTTTGCAGAGCAGTTACCTCCAAAAACAACAGTCTGTGCTCAAGCCTGTGGCATGAAGCACTGATTTTTATGGTGCCTGGTGGCTGAGGAAGCTGGCAAGCTATAGGGCTTAGACAACTCCTTAGAGATTGTGCAGACAGAAGAGATGAAAAGAGATGGAAATTACTGAAACTACTATTTACTTCAGCTTGTACTTAAATACATTATAAACTCACCTCTCTATGGTGGATCATAATTTTGTGTTGATTTTAGCAAATTTTATTGACTGTTATTAGACAATGCTGCTTTTGAGACAGTGTCCACAAAACTTACAAAAATATCTATCCAGGTACAAGAAAAGTCTCTCTTGAGCTCTAATTCTTTCAGTTGTGTACTTGAATAGACAAAGAACCACTGCTCTATTCTTAATCTTCTTTACTCTGTCCTAGGAAAGTTATGAGGCTTGCAATAGGAAACTAAAAAATTTACAGGTTACAACATCAGTATGTCCACTTGCTCAGGAAATTTGGTCAAAAACACATTAAAATGCTGTAGGTCTTTTTGTTTGTTTGTTTTTGGTTTTATAAAGATGAAAAACATCAGTTACTTTAAAAGTAGGTCTGCAGCTAGAAGTAATAGAACTGTTCATTCACCACTGAAAAAATGTTCTTTAAAAATCAATTTTCCAAAATTATTTTGGAAAAAGGTCACCGCAGCCCAATATGAATTCAGCACCATTTTACAGCTGAGCTGAAATTGGCTCTGCATTTTACTTTCTCAGAAGCTTGGGGATTGAATCCAAAAAACAGTTTTATAAAATCCTGTTCTATTTGCGGTCAAATTCTGCCACCAAATCTCTAGTACTGCCAGGGGAAAATTATTCCTGTGGGTAAAACAGCTCAGATGAGCCAGCTTCCAATCTCAGCTGCAATAAACTTTCGGTGTCTTGATGTAAAATGTGATGGTCAAGATCCTCCAAAATACATTGCTGTTCATCTTCCCACCTTCAAATCAGGGAAGATTTGCATAGTTTTGTGTAACAGGAAAAAAGCAGGAAAGCAAGAGGATCCAGTGATTATGCACCTCATCTAATCCACTTCTGAAAAATATTTTCTGAATTGTTCATCAAATAGACGTTGGGTTCTTGATTACTCCTAACATTTGCATCAAGGATTTTATTTCAGTGGAACAAGTTCAAGATATGTACTGTAAGATCCTTGTGCCTCCCTTTTCCTCCTGGAAAGTAGCATTTCCCTGCTTCATAGGAGTGTTATAAAGATAAACACAATTCTGGCACTGGCTTAGGTTTGTTTGGGTTATTGTGGGTTTTGGGTTATTTTAACCCAAAGTTCTTTTAGATAAGGAAAGATCTCCAGTAAGGGTTTTAAGTACATGCATTATCACATGTTCCAGATGCTCTTTGGCAAACGCAGATGCTAGGAGGAGTCAAAAGTGTAACACAGATTTGGGAACGTAAGGGAGGCCATAGTTCATTAACAGCTTGGGATGCCTGATTGCACAGCTTTTCTGCTTTTTGAATGGAAAATTTACTTATCTTCATCAGACCAGTACCTCAGGAAGAGCCCTGTCCAAAGAGAATTATAAATTCAGATAATAAAAGGCAAACCAAAAGGAGCAGATATTCCCATTAGAGTAACCCTGAGTCATGCTGCCCCCCACTTAATATTACTTCATAAAAACAAGCATTTCAACTGAGCTGGGCTGTTAAGAACCTACCTGTGTGTTTGTACATAAAGAGAGAGAGGCTTTATAGGCAACTGTAGCTCTGGCATTTCCTACTGTCAGATACTCTGCTACTCAACTTCTCAACTTTAATAATGTGCTTTCAAAAGAGGTTTAAAGGAATTATTATTTCTAAGGTCCCTTTACCCCACCCCCACCCCCCCTTAAGGTGTTCAGGTTTTATTTCAGTACGCTGCTAACATTTGCCTGAGGAATGCACGCAAGAGAAAGGAAACTATGATTCTTAGTTAGGAGATTGCAGCTCACCTGAACTTGGAGAAAATTTCATGGGGGTAAAGAAAAGTCATTTCTCTAGCCTGAGGGCTTTCTCCCTGCTGAGTTTCAAAGGTCTGCTGCAAATACCGGAAATGTCAGTTTCTCAAACTTCGCACAGATCTTCTACAAAGTTCCCCTTACAAAACATCCTATAATTTCTTATATTATTATTATAGTCCTATAATTAACTGTCCACTGGAATGTGACATTACTCTTAGGTTTTATTTTGCACTGCTATCAAGCCAATGTAATTCTCCCTATCTGTTTCCTTGTGGCTCGCATTTAATTTAGAGCATGCTTCATAGTCCAAATCAAACTGCTCATCTCAGCATGTGCTTTCTTGTAAGATTGTTCTGCTCTTCTAGGCTTGGTACCATTGCCATGTGCTCAGAGCTCCCACCTCTTCCCAGAGGGACTTTGCACCAGCACTACCTTGCCAACACAGGGCTCAGCACGTTTTCGCTCCCTGTGCAATGGATAATCCTCTCAGGGGGAGAAGGTTGCAAGAAGGGAGGAAAAGAATCAGGAACATCCATACGGGTGGTCTAGGGAGAGTATCTTATCAAACACCTCTTGCTGGGGGAGATTTGCAGCAGAGAGAGGAAATCAGTGCATCAGGCTCAGAGATTTTGCAAGGAAAGGGTGTCCCTGGTTTGCAAGAGAAGCAGCATGCATCATAGGCATGAGGTCTACTGGGGAAAGAGGAAGCCACGCAGGTCTCTTCTGGGGTCACACCCCCCTACATTACCTCTTCTAGAAAGGACTGGCTGCAAGGTCCATCCCAAAAAATATACTTTGATAGGGACAGAGATGTTCTCAAAATGGAAACACCGGGGAAGCATGCCTGTGACTCACTGTAGGCACTGACAGAAGAAGGGGAGGAAAAAAGCAGCATTACTAACTAGCTGTTTGACAGAGATCATCATTAAAGATTAGATTCCAATCAACAGCATTAGGGCATGTGCTACAGCCAAGTGTCCATGTTGCAGCCTCTACAGGCTGCTGAACTTACTCAGATCATCCTCAAGGCAGGGTGACAACACCAGTCACCAAGTACAAATGAAAAAACAAACCAACCACCAAACAGTTTCTCAGATATACTTTAGGGTTGCTTCACAGCACAAAGCAACAGGAATGATCTTAACCTCCTGCAGTTCCCAGAAGAGATGGAGCTATGTGACTGGTCTCATTAGTGTCTTTTTCCCCCCTGTGAGAGGAGTTTCTTAAATCCCATGTTGCTGCAAGTTACATATCACCTCTTAACCTGGGAATAAAACTTTCAGGCTATACTGTGCCACTAGTTTTTTAGGTGGAATGTATTTTAACAACTTTTTTTTTTTTTTTAAAGTATTTTCTATTTTAAGATTACTGGGTCCCACCCCCTCTCTACTCATTTAGATTAGTGTAATCCAAGAGTAGCTCAAAATTAATAGGATTATGCCAAATGTATATCTAAATCAGACCCATGATAGTCAGGTGTTTCAGAAATCTTAGAGCAGTTTCTGGTCACAAACTCATTTTTGGTTAACCATAAACAATGAGTATTAGAGGTCATTTTCAGATTCTAAATTTATGTTTTACTCAAGTGATTCCCATTAAAATAGAGTAACTAACCCCTCTGCAGCTCTTTCATATTTGTCCCTAACAGCCTATTCAAAACATAAAACTAAGGATGTCTGATTAGAGCAAGAAGTACATCCTCATTACAGGAGGCTTAGATAATGCAAAGCACATTTATAATATTTTGCAGCATTAGCAGATGGGTTAAAAATCACATTTCCAGACTGAGATGAATCCTCTTGAGCTAATTTAGGTTACTTCTCTGAAGCTGGGGGGTCCTTAACAGTGTCATCTTTAATCTCTCCTGAGAGAGGGACGTATATCCCTGAACATCATCTTGGCACTTGTAGAAGAGGGCTTAGCCAACTTGATGGGAACAGCAGGTTCCCCTCACAAAGCAGTCCATAGCAGCGTAGTGGGGATGCAGAAAGGCAGGAAAGGGCTGGGTCACCCCTGGACAAGGGACACAGGTCAGTCCCATAGTGTTCTTGTTGTACATGGGATAGGCAGCTGGCACACAACATGCATACAGCACATTGGTCTGATTCCTCCCTGGCAGCTCCTTCTGAAGGGACATGGACCTCCCTTCACTAGAGGGTCTGGTAGTATTCTACCCAGTCTGTAACTCACTAGGGCTGGTAGATCACAGCCCTTGCCCAAGACACCATCCTCTTTTGCCCTACTTTTGTAAAAACACCCAACCCAATGAAACAAACAAACAAACAAACAACAACATAAAAAAAACACCCCACAACGCAACCAACAACAAACTATAGGAAAAAACCCAAACCAAACCAGAACCCAAAAAATCCTCCACAAATCAAACAAACAAACAAAAAAAAACCCCAACCAAACAACCAAAAAAAACCAGACAGGCTTTCCCACCTCCTCCTGAGCTATGAATTCAACAGGACACTAGAGACAGGAGCAACTACTGTTTGTACTGTCACCCATGTATTTGCCCCTCATGGTCTGGCTTTGCAATTTAGGATGCATTGGATGTACATTTCCCCCGAGTCCTGCTCCCGTGGTAGCAGAGGTACCTGCCAAGGGAAGCCTCCAGCTCTACTGCAGGCATACAGAGCCTGCCCAGAAGCAAGCAGGTATAGAGGGTGCTCCACAAGTGTTTGGGCTGGACATGTGGGTACTGGGGCAGAAAGACAAGTTCACGCCAGGTTGTGAGTGAGGAAGAGGGAGTCTGACATCACAGAATTGTCACCATGACTTTATGTGTATGAGGAGCAGAGCTGCTGTGATGTTCAGTGCCTACATTAGAAAGGTGAGGAAACAAAGAAAAGAAAAAAAAAAATGAGCTAACTCCTCTTTCTGAACATTCTCTTGCTGCGCACAAGGTCCCAGCACTACCTAGACTGCCACACACTAAAGTGGTCCTGAGCAAACATCATTAGACTTCCTTAGTTCTTATGTGGTTCTCCTGTTTTGGCAAAACTGGGAGATAGAGGCTAGGTGGGACAGGGTGATGAAAACATTAAAAAAGTAAACAAACAAACAAAAACAAACAAAAAACCGCCACAAATGACAAAAAACCCCAAACAAACAACAACAAAAAAACACCAAGCAAGCAAAGAAAGTAAAAAACATAAGAGAGAGAAAATGAAAAGACCTCCCGATGATAGCTTATTGAAGTTACTGGAAGGACTCTGATTGATTGCAGTGCAGTTTGGGTCAGTCTCCTGATGCACTATGGAGGTTCTGCAGCCCTTTGAACTCAATAATATTTCAGTGACTCTATTAATGTTCATCTGTGTTAAATGTATTATTATAATTCCACATTTGAGAGTCACTTATAATTCAAAACTATATAGCCTGGGCACAGGAAAAATAAAAAATAAAATTGTAGTGTATGTTCAGGAACGTATTTGTTGCTGTGCAGCCATTCTATAGAGTGCATTTAACTGTTTGGGGTTTTTTGGGTTGGTTTTTTTTTTTTTTTTTGTATTATTCTTAACATGCATTCACAGTAGACAGCAAAGCAGCAGTTATGGGGTATGCTGTGAATGCATATTAACAGCAGTACACATTTGCATATCATGGATCCATTATACAAAATGCGTAGTAAAATCCTTATGAAAAGTTATTATGCATGCACAGTAGAGGCTTTTAAACCTTGATATCTCAGCTATTTTGTTTCTCCACTATTTATTTGAAAATATTAAAAAGGTCAAATTATGGATTAAGAATCTGCAAAAATGTTACTACTACAGAAGCAATCCTTCAATAAACTAATTCATTTATTTTGGTTTTAGTAGCAGGATAAAAGACATTAAAAATGTATTTTACAACATTTCAGTAGTTTAAAAAAAAAAGCCACTCTCTTCAGCTATTAAGAAAAGGACAGAGAAAAATATTTGTATAAAAGTATATTTTGAATGCTGGGCGATATAACTGGAAATCTTGATGGTCCTTCCCTTAACATGGAGCCACTGCAATGTCAACCTTTCCTTCAATTTCTCTTAGTATTTTTAGTATGCATTGAAACAGGGTTTGGTTCCTCGGGACTTTGCATATTTAGATTATCATGCATTGTATAATACTCTGAATATGCAAAATCCTTGAAAAGGTTGACAACCCTTAGGACCTTCTACAATATAAATCTTAATACATAAATTCCTATTGAGAATAATAGGATTCTACTCTCTTCTGTTACACAGATTGTAATATTCGGGATAAAATGAAACAAATGTTATGAATAGCACAACTCTTGCTCCTTGGAACAGTTGCCACTTAAGTTTTAACATCTTTGTCACTTCAAATACACTTGCGTTAAAAAATAAGAATTAAAAAATAAAAAAGGAGACCTGATCTCTGTAAAGCATGAATGATCTGATATGTCTCACATCTGTAAAAAAACCCAACCAAAAAAAACCAAAACAAAACAAAACAAAAAAACCCAAACAAAAAACCCAAACCAAACACAAAACAAAGCAAACACAAAGTTTGGGGTGAGGGCTTTTTTTTTTTTTTTTTTATGAAAGGCTCTAAAATCTTTGAGCACCTACACATAGACACACATAAAATGTTCTACACACATGTTGTTCTTCTACTGCCTTATTTTTTGCTCCCCTCTCTAATAAAAAAAATGCCCAAACAGATTTAAATGAAACTTTATGAAAACAAAATAATTGGATCGGGGCTGAGAACATTAATGCCAAGCCTGGGCCCAACATGAATTAAAGCAGATGAGTTATAAACCCTTCAAAAACAGGATTTATAATGGGAACGCTGACACAGACCCTTAACAATAGCAGGTCTGCCAGGGATTATTTTAATACTAAAAGCATACTCAGTCGCGCACTTTTTTAAAATAGAGATTACTTAATCACTAAAAAGCAGTGATACGCGATAATACTGAAAGCAAACTTTAAAAAAATAAAATAAAATGTATCTGAGATGACACATCGTTTCCCCTGTAAGTCTCTTGTTATCGTTTATATGTGACATTCCACTCTTTAAACAAACAAACAAACAAAAAAACCCAAAGCACAAACCCCAAACACACCGAAGTGGAGTTTGCCTCCATGGCAAGGCTGAGCCGAGAGGCTTTGTCAGCTACATTTAACAGTTTCTTGCCTGTGGAAAGAGACAAAAGGGTTAAGGGAGGAAGAGCAGGGAGTACAGGAGAGGCAGCTGACAGGAGAAACAAGGGCATGAAGAAAGAAGCAGCTAGTGAGGCAAATGGAAGTGCAGGGGGAGATTTTTAGGAGGAAGAGTGTGTTTGCTAAGGAAATAACTCGGCTTTTAAAGAGATTTTGGGGAAGTGTTCACAAAAAAGCCAGGCAGGCAGAGAAAATTTGTCAGAGGCAAACCCTTTTGAGCACCCCAAGTTACACCTGCAAGCGCATCACTCTGCCAGGAGCAGGTGCTCCCCAGTTGCATCGCATCGGGGCAGGACAGGGACCAGTGAGCCCTGCCACATGCTTCTGAGAAAAGGCAGCGTTTGTTAAACCTCCACAGTATACATCCAGTTTCCAAAAAAATACCTCTTTTCTTTCGGGTCAAAAACCAATGAGGGATGCGAGGGGAGGATTTCTTAAAGCCAGCAGGAGCTTTGCTCCCGTTATTCTGTGCTCTGAGATACCACACTGCCCTCAAAAAATGCCCAGACCCCAAAAATCATTCCCAGCTGCTTTACACAAAAACTACTTTTTGTGACCATGCCGTGTTGTAGCACCAGCATTACTTCCCTATTCCTGCCTTCTTTTCCTTGCCCCTGTTTTTTTCTTCCTGGGTACCAGGTGCACCGGAGGGACTCAGATCAATACAAGACAGCACTTTTCGTATAAACAATACTGTATTAACAACCACAGGGCAGCCGTACCTGTAGGCAGGGATAGCACCAAATGTTGGCACGTCTATCCATGCAGCTAGACTGCTAAAAAGAAGCAGCTCCAGTGGAAATGCACCTACTGTATGTGAAATGCTGGTGCAGATTTTTTTTTTTTTTCCCCTTTTTTTTTTTTCTATCAGTCTAACCTTCTGTGTTGATACATGAATGCTGGTACCCACTTAGAGGGATGCCAGATGATCAGTGCAGAATGAAGGTCCCAGGAGAAAGGCTCACGTGGTTTTCTCTGCCCCGTGACGTCACTAGCAGATGGCATGGGTACCAGCTCTGGCAGTTGGCATCAATGTCACTTTTTAGAGATCAATGAGATAGTGCAGATATACACAGATCTAGACTCCAGGAGACGATGCGACATTCAGACTGAAAAGATTTGGAAGGCAAAAAATGAAAACTGATTGTTGAATGAAATAAAAAGCTAAGGTAATACCAATAAAGATATATTTCAGTTGGTGCTGGGTGTGCATGCAAGTGTTTAAAGATACAGTATCATTGTCTTGTTTTTTATGTATGCTATTTACTGTCTAATAACTCCTCCTAACATTTTATTCTTCTGATGCAATTGCATACTTTCATTGGTGTTATGTAATATTGCAAGTGTGTGGACAATACTGATAGTTAGTCTTTGACTGGGGTTTTTGTTTAGTTTTGTTCTATTAAAAAAAGTCCCTGCATTCGTTTTGCTTGTCTCTTTGAGGACTGAGGGATCCAAGCTTTTGCTGCTCCCAAACTGCAAACAAAAGCAAAATAATTGGGAAAAGGAAATTATTTTCCCATTCCAGGCTGGATTCTGAGCACATGTACAGGATTGCAGTCAGAATCTACAGACTGCTCCTGTCAGCTACGAGCTGGAGGGAGACGTCTGAGCCTCGCAGAACATAAACACTGCTATAGTGTGCAGGGAATTTTTTTCACCTCCCCCCTTACAATTGATGGGGGGAGAAAAAAAAATTAAAGGAGGAAAGAAAGAGAAAAAACAAATAAGTTGATTATATCTAAGCAGATAAAATCAATTAGAATTTTTGCTGTGAAAAAGGAAAAAAAAAGGTAGGGGGATTTTATTTCCTAACTCTAATCTGAATACGTTTAGGGCTAGATAATTCTGATTTTGTTTTAATATGAAATAAGTAATATGGGATATTACTAAAAATGTTAGAAAAATATTAATTTTTAATGATGTTACTAGCTGAGTGATTTGGGGGGATGTGTTTGGCTTTTTTTTTTCCTCACCTACTCTAACTTATTAGAGTTTAATATCTTGATTCATAAGGGAAGGAATGAGGGCGGTAACCCCAACTTTGAAAAGTGATTTAAAAATATTTAACTGTCAGTTAACAGAGATATGGCACTTTCCAATTTTAAGACTGCTCTCGCTCTGCTCATTTTCTCACCCAGGGGAATTTGGATTAATGAAATTTCTGTATTGCTTTATCATGTTTTGCATTTCTTTGAATTCCGTGGTGGCAAAGGTTCGAAGGGCTTGTTTAAAAATAAGATAAATGAGCAGGGAGCTAATTGTACATTTTAAATATTGATTTATTCTATACTTATCTGTGAGAAATGTGGCTTTTTAGTTGCAAGATCCTGAACGTCTCAACTGATTTTAAAATTCCTGACAGCTTTTATTCTTTAAAAAGCAAGTAGTTGCAACTGACATTTTAGGCAAAAAAAATATAGATTGTGCATTTTTATATAGACACACAGGCTCATATGCACAGCGCGTGCACGCAGACACATGAAAAGTGCATGAGGATGTGTGTGTAAGTCGGCAAACTTTAAAAATGGAAATGCTTAAATATTGTGCTGGCATTCTTTCAGGTAACTTAAGATTATAGAACCATGTTAACACTACCGTTTGATGAGTCTGTTGTAATGCCAGAATCCCAGATGTGCAGAAAGTTTTCCAGAGAAAGTGATGACCAAAAGCAAATGAAGAACCCAGAAAGCTTTTCGAAGCAGATTGTGCTCCGAGGAAAGAACATTAAAAGATCTCCTGGAGAAGACACAGAAAAAGAGGAGGAAGAGGAAGAGAGAGAAGAGGAGGATGAAAATGGCTTGCCGAGGCGGAGGGGCCTTCGGAAAAAAAAGACGAGCAAGATAAGGATGGAAAGGATCAAATTCAGGCGACAAGAAGCCAATGCTAGAGAGAGGAATCGGATGCATGGCCTTAATGACGCCCTGGACAATTTAAGGAAAGTGGTCCCTTGTTATTCTAAAACACAAAAACTGTCCAAAATAGAAACTTTGAGACTGGCCAAGAACTACATTTGGGCTCTTTCTGAAATCCTGAGAATTGGCAAGAGACCCGACCTGCTCACCTTCGTCCAAAACTTGTGCAAGGGTCTGTCCCAGCCGACTACAAACTTGGTGGCGGGATGCCTGCAGCTGAATGCCAGAAGTTTCCTGATGGGCCAGGCGGGTGAAGGCGCCCATCACACCCGCTCGCCCTACTCCACCTTCTACCCCCCATACCACAGCCCCGAGCTCGGCACCCCCCCGGGGCACGGGACACTCGACAACTCCAAGTCCATGAAACCTTACAATTACTGCAGCGCTTACGAGTCCTTCTATGAAAGCACTTCCCCGGAGTGCGCCAGCCCACAGTTTGAAGGTCCCTTAAGTCCTCCCCCAATTAACTATAATGGGATATTTTCCCTGAAGCAAGAAGAAAGCTTGGACTATGGCAAAAATTACAATTACGGCATGCATTACTGTGCAGTGCCACCCAGGGGTCCCCTTGGGCAGAGCTCGATGTTCAGGTTGCCTACAGAGAGCCACTTCCCTTACGACTTACATCTGCGCAGCCAGTCTCTCACCATGCAAGATGAATTAAATGCAGTTTTTCATAATTAATGAGGAAAATGAAAATAAACAGTGGTCATTCACCTCCCCGTCTAATTAAGAGCAAGCAGATGCTTGGGCACTGCGTAATTGGCACAACTCTATTTAACATGTTTACTAGTTCCTAAAGTGTGTTTCAACTATTGTGGGGATTTTCTATGTATTAATAAACCCCTTTTCCGATCAGTATTTTTCCTTTCATTTTTTTGTCTGTAAACACTGTGAGATTCTGTTTCCTCCGAGAGGTTTTTTCCCCCCCCCCCCCCTTTTTTTTATTTTTTATTTCCCTATTTGCTTGATTTGTTGAGCAGTGTGTCTGAACAATATCACTGAAATAAAAGCATACACACTGTGTAAAGTCAATGTCTATTTTGATTG
>JANIJG010009830.1:116087-129534 GCA_024611175.1 Megaceryle torquata
TGTTTTTTATTTCCCGATTTGCTTGATTTGTTGACGAGTGTGGCTGAACAATATCACTGAAATAAAAGCATACACCCTGTGTAAAGTCAATGTCTATGTTGATTGTACAGTAATTATACAAATGCATGTTATTAAAATCAGATTAATAAAAATGATGTATTTATAATTGGTAGAAAATATATATTATGTATTTGAGGAGAACTAGATTAAAAATATTCAGAACTTTAAAGAAATTATCTCAGAACTGAGATGGGCTTGCAATATGCAGAGGTGAGAGTGCAGCAATATTGAAAGCTATGCAAAAAAAAAAAAAAAAAAGGCAAACAAAAATAGAACAGTTTTTTGGGTTGTTGTTTTTTGGGTAAGCTAAGGAAAACCAGTGATTGTCACTGACATTATTCAGCCTGACCTTTAGAGTGTTGCTGGCAGGGGCCACATGCTAATATTTTAGAAGATGTTGTCGACATTTTGCCTTGGTTATTTTGACCATATATAATCAGCACTTTTTTTTGTATTATTCTGACTTCAGATGTAAAGGTTTGTTATAACAATGTATAACTGTGGTTTCTCACTACGTACTTTAAATGCAATTAAACATAGATGTTTCCACTTTTAAAATACATCTATTAGCTGTGATACTGTATTTTGCCTGATACTTATTATTTCACAGTATACAGCTGCCTTTGGTCTTGCCTACACAGATTCCTACCCTGCACCCCTGTAGTGCTTGAGCCTGGGGATGGAAATCATGAACTGTCAGGGCAAACCTCACACTATTTTCAGAAGGATGTATTAGTGACACAGGAAAAGCAGACCCAAAATATCACAGAAACAGCTGGGTGCTAAATGAAATGCAGGTCAGAGGAAGAAAGTAACTTTACAGCTCAACTAAACACTGAATATCGTACAGGAAAGGGCCCTGAGCAGCCATGCAGGCCATGAGCTGCCCCTCCAGCTCTGGCTCACGGAAAGGTGCAGGAGCATGGGGAGTGTAAAAACCGCAGAAAGGATGACTCCCCGAACTTTGCTAAACTTGATCTTGGCTAACAAACAGCACCAGTAAACTACAGATGTTTCTGCAACCCACATTAGTTCAGCAGCTAGGGGGGTCTGCACAGCCCCTTGCAACTGAACAGAGTTGAGCCCAGCTGAGCCTCGGCCATTTTCTAGCCACTCAGAACTTTCTCAATAAGCTACAAGAGTGACAAAACAAATGAAAAGTCGAGCTAAAAGCCAACAGCCTATAAACCTGTGAGTGAGCAAGACCTCTTGATTTTGAGGGATAAACAGCAGCTACCTGACAAGCATTCACCTGAAGTCTCAAAGTGCTATGAGTGAGCAGGGAATCACTTTAAAAAAAAAATTATATATATATAAACTGCATATTCCACCTGCAATTTAGAGACCCCTAGGAATGAATCACAGTCCAGGTCGTAGTTTGTTAATGACACATCATCGTCAGCTCCTCATTTGAGTATGCAGCTTGACAAAGAGGGGATGAGCCAATATTTCCTAATAATTTGCCTGATTTCACAAGCAGGACTTGTTGTAAGCATTCTGCCCTGCCAAACATTGCAGCTCCTTCAGGACAACAGCAGCCTGACATTCATCTCTTCTAAATAAGGCCAGGCTACTGCAGCTGCTGGAAAGGGCTAACAAGTCTCAAAGTTTGGATCAGGGTCTAAATGCTTCCAATCTTGCAGAGGGAGGGGGATGAACGTGAGGTTTTATTCAAACAATATCCTCTATAGACTACAAATATAAGGCCTAAGATAGAGCCTTTTGAAGCAGAGTCTTGAGCTCCAGTTCAGGGGGTTTGGGTTAGTTTTATCCCACTTTTCATCAGGGTCAGGAACTGTGGAAGGTACAGACAGCAGTCTTCTGCCTTGAATGAAAGGTGAAGGCTATGACCATCAACTCAAAAGCAGCCCTAGGTGTTTCACACCAAACATAGGAGGGTGTTGGGGAAAGAGAAGAGGGTAAAAGAGATTGATTTTGCCATTATTCAGAATTAGCTGATATTATTGGCTGATATAGCAAAGCACAGAAAGGTAACAGGAGAGAACAGAAGGGTGAAGAAGCCACTCGAAGAAGAAAGCCTGTAGTCCTGGGCACAGATCTGCAGGAAGACACACAGGGATATATTAGTATAACACAAGGAGCTATAGGCAAGTTGATCCAGAAACCAGGAGTCCTTTGGGGGGGGGGGGGGGGGAAGCGGTGCGGGGGCCCCCCCATTCAGCAGTGGCGGCGAAGTTATCAACCAAGTTTGGCAAGAAGGGCCTCTTCAGGAGCTGAACGTTAACTGGGTGTCTAAGAGCAGCGTCGCTGCACCAGGGAAGGGCACGTTTGCCTAAGTGGAGAGCAAAGTGAGGAGGCAGCTGTAAAGTCCAACACCAAAGGAAGGAACTGCCAGCCGCAATACATTCAGCAGGCACCCGAGGGGTGTTAAGACTTCAGGCTCTGCAATCTGGGGGTCTCCAGCTCTGTGGCCCTATATTAACTCAATAACTCATGGGCCAGTTCCAGTTTCCCCTTCTGGCAGCAGAAGCAAAGGGAAAGGGGAAAAAAAAAATATCCCTGCCAGTTCAGATCTTTCTCGCGCACTCCACAACAGATGGGGAGGCAATTCGCAGCCAGATTCCCCCTCTGGTAGCTCAAGGCGGGCACTACGTTTGCTCAGGGCATTGCAAATTGGAAAGCCAGTCCAGAATAAATAATGGAGCAAGTCATAGAAAAATATTGAGACAGCATAAAAACCCCTGACATTCCCTGTCTAGGAGCGTATGGATTATTTAGAGAGATGAAGGTAGGGGATTCCCTGGAGAGCAGGCTCTCTCACATACCTTCTCTTTCACGCACACGACAAACATTTCTGTGCTCCTTCACCGGCCAGTCACAGAGTAAAAGATGCTCCAAGCTCTGTCGTGATTTATAAAAGCCTTTGAATTCACCTTCTTGTAGGGAACAAATCTGAGTGTTGAGAAAGTTTTGGTGCTTTAAACTCACAGGAGGAAAAGCCAGTGGGTTTCTTTACCCATAGTCTCAGCTTTGTAAGGTTTGTCTCAACCCCATTCACAGAGCAAAACAAAGATGCTAATTTCTGCCTGCCTTGTTCTTCTCTTAACTGCCTTTACTTTCTTGAGGACAGAAATATGTAAAATAGCAACCACTCCAGAAAAATTAGGTGAGAAGTTTCTATTCTTCCCTGTCCTCTAGCACAAGAGTAATGAAGGCTTCTGCAAATCTTAGAAGTGGGAACCCCAAAGCTAGTAGAAGAAAAGCTATTTCATATGTGGTTTTGTTACACAGTGGAACTCTTTGCCATTTATTATTTCCCAGAGTAGCATTTTTAGGGTGATTTTAAAAAGCACTGCATGTTATTATGGTATCAGAAATACACTAATTATTTAAGAATGGCTGTACTGGTTCACATTAAACATCCATCTAATCTAATATCATAAAAATAAAAAAAATATGTCCAAAGATTAAAAAAAAAAAGATGTCCAAAGATGTCAGAATAAGGTGAGGAAAATAAATATTTGGTTTACTAATAAAAATGCTGGAAAAGAAACTAAACATTATGTTCCAGGATTTCAACCAGCCTTGGTGAAGACAGGGATGTGTCTGACTTGGAAAAAGGGGTGGGAGGCACAACAGTGTAGCTGTAGGCATTGCTCCTTCCCTCTGCAACCCTGGGATCACCAGTGACTGAGGAGGATGGACTGGGTAGCACTAGGCTGTACCTCTGTACTCTGTGTCCAAAAAAAACCCAAAACCAAAAAAACCCAAAAAAACCACAAGCCAAAAAAACCCCCAAACAAACACCCCCCCCCCAAAAAAAAAAACCACCCCATCAACAAACCCAAACCCTCATCAAGAGTAAAATTTTAAAACAGTGACCCCAGCCCCACAATCCTACAAATCCTGCTGTGACTGCAAAGAGAGAGGGAGGGGTAACCACTGCTTTGCCAGAGTTCAGTGGGGATCTCAAAGCTCCTCTGCATTACAGTAGGAACACGCTCATTTTAGGACACATCCTGGCTGTGCTCCCTATGGGACTGTCTGCATTCTTTCACTTCATAGCTATCTGCACAAAGATTTTTAAAATGTATGGAGATTGCACAGGCATAAACGTGATGGCAGGTGGGTTTTGGTTTTTTTTTTTTCTCTAGCAATTCCCTCTACCATTTTTACCCCTACTTTACTCTTCTCTTCTCCCCTTTGCCTGTAGGGCTCTCAAATGGCAGCAAATTAAGTGAAATGCCATCAATAAAGATGAATGAAATCCCAGGGAAACACAAGGCAGAATCTTTCTTTGCAAAAGCAAATAATACTTGCCTAAATTAAAAAGTAGCTGCATGGTTTTGGTTTTCAGATTGTGAATCTAGCTTAACTTAAGCCTATTGTTATATTTTATGTCCCATACCCAAGGTGAAGGTAAGTTTAACCCTGGTACCAATATCCCCCAGCTTTTGAAGCACAAGTAGCAGAGATGGTACTGCTTCGGGCCAAATTGTCATGAAAGCAGCTCCCCTTATAAAATCCCAGCAACTTCCATATTAAAAAAAAAAAAAAAGAAAAAAGGGCAAACAAACAAAACAAACAAAAACCCACCACCAGAAAAAAACCCAACCTTCAGTAATCTGGCTGTGGGTCTGACCCAGAGCTGAACCATGGCAGCAGGTTGTGATTTTGCTCTGGAGAGCCACAGATCAGCATGGCGAACAGCTGGCACGGTGCCACCGCAGAATCTCAAGGGCAGACCTGTCGTGTCTCACTGATACAAATCTAACTACCATACACTAGGCTGCCACGCACAATCGCACTCCCAAGCCCTCTCTGCCACACAGTCAGACTCAAGCAAGTCGCCTCGCAAAATTCTTGCATGTTATGCCAAGATGATGGCCTATTTTCTTGCAGAGCCTTCCCCCTTTACCCCAGAGGATGTGAAATAAGCTCAGAAAAGGGGAAGGAAAAATCAAATTCAGAGGCAGGAGAGCTTTAAAAAAAAAAAAAAAAAAATTAAGAAGTTTCTCTTTATTTTTAATGCCGGTAGCATGGAGTCCCCATGACTTGCAACTGTCTTTGAATTGGCATCAACCACAAAGGTTGTTAGAGAATTATAAAGAGGAATCCTCCCCCTTCTCCCCCAAAATGCTATTTTCTCTTGGCTGTTTTCCTTTGTCACTAGCTCCACAGAATTCCACATTTATCCCTGTAACTGCGGTACTTGCACTATTTAATTCTAGGACAGAATGTAGAACATACCCCACAGAAAGAAACCAGATCTCACTGTAGCTGAAATTCTGGATTATTTCAGGAGGTTTAAAAAAAAAAATTGGAACAAAAAAGCAACCTTTATGATTTATCATTTTCTAGGATATTCAGTATATTCCCATTTCTACCCCAACCTAGTGAATATTGTAACATTCCTGATATTCTGGGAGTTATTTTACATTTCTGTAGGGCATTACTTAGCAGGTTTGGGAGTTTTTCTTTTTTTTTTTTTTTTGCCTTTTTTTTTTTTTTGTTATATGGGAGTTTTTTGTTTGGTTGGTGTTTTGTTTTGGGTTTTGGGGGGTTTTTTGTGGTTTTTTTTTTTTTTAAATTGGAACTGATTAATGTGTGAAATAGTATTTTTTTTCAACTGATAAAGTTTCCTAGTCTATATGTATACTGACACATAAAAAGTTATAAATTCTGAGGTGCTTGGACCTTCTGTTTGCAAATGAAAACAATAATAATTGAATTTGAGATCCTAGAACAGACAAAGAATCCAGGCTAAATCAGAGATTATAATATAAATTTTGTACTCTTGAAAGCAGGAACATGAGGGTTTGGGTCTGCTCTTGTTCCGTGGGAGTTCAGCAGATACCAGATTGTATTCTGAACCACATGGGAAGCTAAACGTAGCCTTATCCACTACGTTATTTATTTACAGCCACATGAGCAGATGCATAATGCTTAGATGCTACTGAAATGACATTTCTGTTGGGCAGACAGCTTGCAAACAAAGAAACTATGATGGGATCTTCCTCAGAATCCAGGGGGAAGCCCACATGAATACTAGTGGATATTTGCCCCACACTAGGAGAAGTGCATGTGGGAAATAAAAGCATTGTCCAGACACTGGGAACACCAGGAGCAAGACTCTTGTTAATTTTAATAACTAAGCAATTGAGATTCCATCCCCAAATTCTGAGGGAGAGTTCATATCAGTCATGATGTAAAACCCCTTTCCTATGGATTTACAAAGAAAGCTGTTCTTGTGCTTGGCATCTTTGTCTTGATAACAGGTATTAATTTAGAAAAATAAATATATTCCTCACAGTAGATATTAGAACCATTCTGGTTCACTTTACACCCATCAATGCACATACAGAGGCATCCTATACCCCCTGGGATGCAGATTTTGCAGCTCCCCATCAGAAGGTGGGGAAGTAATTTGACTAAATGCATGCAATTATACCAATTTTGATACAAAAAAAGGCACAACATTCAGGAGTGTGATAAGACAGTGAGTGAATAGCTAGTCAGTATGTCCAGACAGCAGTTTCCAGGTGTTTAGCTACACAGACTTTCAGCCCATGGATTCAAACTAGTCATAACCTTCATATTCCTTCAACTCCTAAATTTCATATATTCTTACCCTTTCTACACACACAGTTGCTCCCTTATTCAATGAAATAATATAAACTTAGCTAAAAAGGATAACCCTGACCCCATGCTTCATCTCACGCTCTTTTCAGGAAAGGCCTAAGATAACTAAACTCAGAAATCAGAATGTCAAATATTGCAACTGCAGGAACACAGACCCAACAAGGCAAGTCAAACAGGATGCAAATAAATGCCACCAGAAGTATGACTATGGCTTTCTCGGTGGATAAAGCAATTCTGTGCAGGATGCACCACAGCACCCGGTGGAAACACAGGTAAGGGAGTACTTGGCTTCTGGGGGGGAGGAAAGCAACTTGGTGGTCATAACAAATTCAGGCAATTACCTCCTCAGAGATAGGTACATTAAAAGTGAGCTGGGATGCCGGCATGCTTTGCCTGGACAGCAAGTGTGTCCCAGCTACAACTCTGCCTATCCTTATTTTGAATGATGCAGTTGCTTTGCACAGCAGGTCATCTACCCCATAACAGTTACTTCAGCCTTCATGCTGTATTAACAGGCACTTCACAACAGCTGAGCCTGCAAAAGATGCCCTAGAGGAGATATGTTGCTGTACAATACATCCACATCTTACTTAATCACGGGTTCCCCGTACCCTCAGGTACTCACACAGATGTCAGCGTGTTCTGTAAGATGGTGACTCCACCATGAGTAATGGCCTCTACCACAGGCACAGCCTTATGGAAAAGCTCTTCAGTGGTTCATTTAAACTGTGCCTAGTGGCCTCCATGAGAGACTAACGGCACAAGCCACCCGAGTGCAATATCTCACTGCTGCTGTGGTCATATTCCCTACGCTCTTTCCTATCCATGTGTTGGGATATGACCTTCCTTCAAATTCAGCACTGTTCTGAGCAAAAATTACTTTAGCAGCATCAGTATTAATATCGTAAATGTATTATTAATGGACCAAGGCATAAAAGAAGATATTTTATACAGGACCACACACATTTCTAGTAATCCCAGACTGCAAGCATACACTCACCATCATCCTTTGCCTTCTTATGGTCACCAGTGAGATGTCTGGGAAGTGACTTCTCCAAAAAGTATAAGTTATTTTCAAGGAAGGACCACACACAAGGAGGAATAACTCCTATGCTCAGATATCCTAGAACAGTGTTATACCTGCCCCTTTTCTCCTTCAGACCAGAATATGTGAAGGTAGCAGAAGTCAATAAAGTCTGCTTAGTTTTCCTATTTCACCTGTGATTTAACGCAGCTCCTGCATCATGTATAAATAATCTGGTCTCCAGGTCTCTCAATTACTATGTGATATTTTATTTTGAAATATCTAAAGAACTGTTAAGTAAGATCTGTTTCAAATGATAATCTAGTATTAAATTTTTTAAAGAAAGAAATCCTCAGATTTGTTCCTCAATGTATTTAAATCTTACCAGTGAACATGATGCTGGTTATTAAAAAGTAATTCTGGGGAAATTAGCTTGCAGCTACAAAATTAATATAATTCATTTATTACTTGCAGCCACAAATCAAAATGCTGTTAACACTGCTGCATGCAATTTAATATGCACAGTAAGTTTCCATATGGCTTCAATTTTAGGTTCCCTGGTCACTACAGAGGCTCATTTGCAGAATAGTCTGTAGGCACGTGAAGTCAGCTCATACTTACTGGCAGAAAAACTGTTCTAGATGGTTCTTGCACAGTCACAAGAGTCCAAACAGGTCCAAAACCACTAACACCATCTGGGACTACAATGTCTTACATAAAACTGAGGAACACCTATATACATTCATGGAACCACAGACATAAACATTGTTTATAAGTAAAGGCATCCATAATTAGACTGCTATTACCAGTTCAGCCTCCTGAACATGAGAGTAATATTTCTTAAAATCACTGAGCATCCAAAAGGACCAAAACATAACAACAATATGATAGAATATCATCATTGACTACAAAGCTTAAAACCAACCAAAGAACCTAAATTTTGACAGTGACCTATAGGGTGGGTTTTACTGAAGCATTACTGAACTTTTGCATAAACTTGGAGTTGTGTATATACTGTGAGTAGCTTGAACACATCAGCTAGATAAAGGCAGTATATTGTACATACATTTAATTTTCAATAGGCTTGTTACAGAACCTTGTCATGTCTAAACAAGCAACACTGCTCGTTCAAAGTTGTCTCTCTCTTACCTCCTTCAAGCACAAAGACCACACCAAACTCCAGGAGCACTAGGCTCATCATTGCCTAACAAAGCCCACCAAAGAGTTATTACAGTGGACTTATGCCTCTGGATTCAAGTACAATTGATCAATTGCCCGAGAGCGAGTGATAAATGGAGCCCTTTCCAAATAAGAGCAGGCAGTCCACAAACACCAGCATCCCTCATTACAGCTCTAGTCACTAGGCTACAAGCAAACACAGGTCACAGCAATACACATTACATCCCTCTTCCCACTCCTCAAAACCAAAACCAACCAAACAAAAAAACCCACACCAACAAAAAACCCACCCAATGAAATCTCTCTCATAAGCAAAGCACGGTGTTTCAAAACGCTTTTGATTCATTGGAAGTTTTCTGACTGTCATTGCTAATAAAATTATTGGAGATTCCCAGCATACTTCCTCTGTCACTTCAAACAGGCAACTGGCATCAGCTGTGGCATGACAGTCGGCACCAGGTCAACAGCAAATAAGGCCAAAATTATAGGCACAGAATTTTTGCTTTAACAGCACTTGCTATTGAACCCTTGCCACTTGTTCGGTAAATCAGCAGCTGGTTCGGTTCAGCACTGTTCAGCTGCGCCTGGGTTCCACTTATAGCTAGGAAGCCACATCAAGCACAGCTTCAGTCATATTCAAACTCAGAATAAGAGGGCATAGAGCTGGGGCAACAAAAAGCATTTCAGATCCTGACAGCATAGTGCATCAAGTATCTGCCTGAAAGCACCTACCATAGGTAAAAACATTACCCAGAAATAGGAGGTCAGGCTTACCAGATATCCACTGGGCTAGTCAAAAAGAATGAGAAGCAGGGGGTTGGTCTTGGTGGCTGTTATTTATCAGAGACACCTTTGAGGCATCATTAGCTGTTGGTTGTTCATAGTGGTTGATGTCAACACAGCCCCTCACCTGGAAAACATCTTTGCCAGATCTCTCCTGGGCAGCAAAGGCATTAGCATGCCATTGCAGCCTGGCTAACCACAGATGGGAAAAACCATCAGAGATCAAAGTACTGACTATGCTGAAGCCCTGATTCTTAAGAGGTTCAGTGAAACAAGCCTCTGATCTAACCTCTTCCAGGATTTCAGGTTATTTTGACTAATTTCTAGCTGACACTTTTGGGACAACCCCAGGCTAAATTACTGTGAAGGGAGACAGATGGAAGGAAGAACAATAGAAGCAGGCAGCCTATTATAACTTAAATCCTACTCTTTCTAGCACTCCGGACATCAATAAGTTCTGTCCACCAGAAGGGCATCATGATGGCAAGGGGGCCTTACAGAAATACTCCACTGCATTCACACAATGATTTCCTGAGATGGGAGGGAACAGAGGAACTGCCTTCTTTATTTTAGTACTGTCAACTGTTAGTACAGAGAGTCTCTTTCTGGTGCATTATGTTCTTGTGAGCTGGCAGACCTGTTGGGAATATAATGAGGTCTGTGCATGCACCTCCTGGTGTGATGTTTAAAAACTCCATTTCTAACAACTTATTCCTCAGATGCTCTCTTGATTTTCTTGAGGCGTAAGGACCAGTTGACTATGCAAATGAAAGAAGAGAATGTAGGAAATGAGTTAGACACAAAGGGAGTTGCTGGCAAATGCCATTGCTTCCTCGGGGCATAATGGTAAGAGACAGCTGCTACTGCCAGCCCAGAAGCAGTAGCTGAGGGGGTTAGCACAGCTCTGTTGAAAATCTTGTCTGATGAATAACTAGGCAGAGGCTGCCTACGCTTATGAGGCAGGACCCCCCAACCAAGACCTTTGATTCTTGCTCTGCTGTTCCCCATTATCATCCACTCTAAAGGCACCAAGGAGTGAAAGTAGATGATTTTGTAGCCACGTGCCAGTTTATTGTCTGAAAGTCCTTTGTAACAGGCAAGACAGGAAATCAACTGCAGGTATGTGAGAAGCATCATCCTTTGCAACTTCTAAAGGTGTTATTATAAGAATATGGTGACTATTTTGGAAGCAAGACATTAATTTTCCATATCAAACACTGCGAAATATGATCTCCATCACTGTAAAATAAATAATTTCACAAATATTCAATCACAGTACACAATACTATGGCTTTAATTTTTATGATGGAGTGATTCCCTCAAGTAATTACCACAGCAATCATAACTCTAATACATGTATTTTGTAGTTCTGCCCAATAAATGGTAGCAGAGTACTGTAACTGATGTGCATATATAAATATTTTAGGACTTTGTGCTTCTTAAATTGTTTGGAAATATTTATGGTAACCACTAAATACTGATACTTTCACCTCCAAAAGAATCTGTCACTCGGAGAACTAGCACAATGCTTAGAGTACCACTTTATGGAAGAAAAAAATAACACAAATGTTTATTAGTGGTATTAAAGGAAATACTTGGATTTTTCACCTCTGAGCAGAATAGCTGCCTGGAGTGCCACACATTACGATCACCACAGAGAGACAGAATACAAATCCTTCCACGGGGGAACATCTTCATTTCAAACAAGGGAGAAACAAAGACTCTCAATATTAAATGATTCAAAAGCATATTCTATTTAAAAAAAACAAAAAAACCAACCAACCAAAAAAGGACACGTGCACTTTTCCTGAGGGTTTAGTGACACCTGATACTTTCCAAAACACCCAAAGAGAGTAAGCAGTAAGCAAAAAACACATTTCATGATTCCTCTGCTGTTCCCTCAGCACTTCCCAGGAATTGTGATAAATCTCATCTGAGGTGATGCATGCTCACCAGCAGGCTTGGTCCCCATGGCAAGATTCCACCCCCATTTCTGCCAGCAAAACCCCTTTAAACACATTGGATTTACTCAGGTATTAATGAAGACACGCATAGACACTTTGCATCAAATTCTTAGTGAAACGTACTCCACTCCACACTTCTACCCAGAAAAACAGAAATATCCTACTTTTATAGCATTCACTTTTTTTTGCATGTATTTTCTTCTTTGATTGTTTTTGTTTGTCCCCCCCTCCCCCCCCCCACGTACTTCATTGATATAAGTTAACACCATTACTACTGGTCGATGAAAGAAAAACCAAGATGAAAAGGTTGCCTGAAGAAGTCACAAAGTGAGGTGGAAGGCTGGTGACCTACCTCCTGAACTGAACCCAGATTCCTTCAGTCAGATTTCAGACGTATGACTGAGCTACCTTGGCTTAATGGCTGCCACACATCAGCTGAGCCCCAGTGAAAATAGTTTAAATTAGCGTGTGCTACCCTACATTTGCAACAGCTCAGCTGCTATGCAGAAACTCATTAAGCCATGGTAACTTGCTCAAGTATCTGAGACCTCAGTCTGATGCTTTACCCAGTGGCCCACATAACTGCCCAAATCATGCTCTCTGCCTCCATGCCAATAAACATGCTGAGCCCAAAGTAAGGACATGCCCAAGAAAATAAAGCTCAGTACAATTTTCCAGTAAAATGCTTCAGAAGAAGATTTGTTCAGATAACAAGAGAATCCTCAAAGATATTTTCTTCTCTCCCTAACCTAGATCTTGACAGAGCTCTCTCTACAGTTCAAATAAACTCCATGGATGCCACTAGGATTATTTTCATGTCCTGTCTTTATCTTCTGTTTCATGTACAATGTTTTCTTCCTCAGTTCACCAACAATGATTACTCTATTCATTCTTCTTACCTTAATTAGTGTAATTTCTTCTTCTTATGATCTCCTCAAGACCACCTACTTCAAAGCACTTCAAGGAACTATGTTTTTTTTCTAGGGGGAAAAAAAAAGAAAATTTTTATTTTTAAATCAGACATATAACCCTATTTTTATTAAAGTCTACTGACTCCTCAATTTAAAAATCAATTTCCAAACTGTCTCTACGCTCTCTAAACCATCTGTTCATCTATTGTCCACCAGAAATGCAGTGCAGGGAACTTCACTTCAGCTGGTGCTGTGTGAAATGCACAACCTGATCCTTGAGCCATGTGGGTTTTTTTTGGAAAGGGGGCTCCTATTCATTCTTGTTTGCTTCCTTAAGCTCTCTTTTGGGGTATTATAAACATATCATTTAACTCTACTAAACATTTTAGGATTCAGATCACATTAAAATGTTATGCAAATTTAAATTATATTTTCTTGTCTTGCATGGATTTCTTGTTGTTGCTTTGCATCCTGCAGTATCTACCAAGAGAAATATCTGTGAAGATAATGAAACTATATTAAACGTAGAGCAAAAGTGAATATCCCTATATTCCTGATCCAGTGCAACTCAGTATCTCCAGTTTTCTAAGTCACTAGTTTAAACCTTGGGCTAACTGTTATTTCACTATTATATCTACAAAACTGAACAGAATCAGGAAATTGTAAGCATCTATGAAGTTGCCATAAGATTTTCAATTTTGCACAAAAGCACAAATCAACTCATACAATCACAAAGTCATATTTTGGAGGGGGTAAATGCAAGGAAAGCAGTTACCCTCTAATGCCACAAACTTAGCAAAGCAGCTCAAGAAAAAAAAAAAAAAAAAAAAAAAAAAAAAACCAAAAAAAAACAAAAACAAAAAACCCAGGTATTCTTCCATTTAACTCGGAAATTCTCATGGCTATTTCGACACGGAAATATA
>JANIJG010009830.1:129634-157363 GCA_024611175.1 Megaceryle torquata
CACTCTTGGTGAAGAATTTTTTCCTCATGTTGAGGTGGAACTTCCTATGTAAAACCCAAAAAAAACCAAACCAAAAAACCCTGGTATTCTCTCATCTGACTGGGATATTCTCATAGCTATTTCAACAAGTAAATATAATTTCAGCTTTGTGCTGCAGAACAAAAACATCAATTATCCGTGAGTGACCTCTGAACACACTACAATGCTTACCCTAGAATTCTGACTCCTCATGAGCAAGCCACAGCCAGGCATAGCTTCAGGAGTACCTCCTAGGGCTGATAGCTAGGTTATGCTAGAACAAGGGCTGCTAACAAATGCAATTTCCTAGCTGAGGGAAGAAGTAGGTAAAGGAAGGATTGCTGTAGTTGTTTTCACCTGGCTGAGTTGAGACCTTGCTGCTTGCTTAGCTCGGCGCCACCAGCTGTGACCCTAAAGGAGCTATTCTTCTGTTGTTCTCTCAGCTCTCTAAGGGATTGACTCTTCTTGTATCTATGAGACAATGTCATGGATTTAATGGTCAGCTTTTCTATTAGGGCATCATGCAACCTTTCCACTATCCTACAGAAGAGCCAGGAGGCAGCACGCAATGGTCTTAAACTGGGCAGCAATGGTCAGGGAAGGGCTGGCCTCAGTCTTGCTTGATACAGACTCCAAATTGCCCTCCCTGATGGCAATTTGTTCAGATCATTGGCGGGTTTTAAAGCTGTGTATTCAGAGCAAAACCTCTGGGAAATGACAATGAAAATTTTGTTCTTTGGCATCTCTGTGAGGGAATCTGTACTGTAGCTCAATCAGTAGCTACTAAAGTGATGGAGAAAATGAGATGCGAATCCCTTTCAACGAGGGGGAAAGGGTATCTGTCCCCAAGTGCTTATGCCTAGATACCATGCCAGGAGCAGAAAAGCAAACAAATGAAAATGAACATGTTTTATAATAAAAAAAAAGGCAAATAGGGAATGTTCCCTGAAACTAGGAAGAATAGAATATCTCAACACACTAAAAAATTGCTGGAGACAAAACCAAATGCATCCTATTGCATTTTCCCAGAGCTAGGAAGAAAGTAACTAGTTCATAAATTCCATCAGGAGCTTGGGGATTTTTGATGTAATGAGTTTTACAGTTTCAGAGGAGACTGCTTTGCTAATAATTATGTAACAGTAATTAAATCTGAAAAAGGCTGTACTCTAACTATGTTGATTTATTGCAGCTCCAACAAAGTACTCCTAGAGTGTGCTTTGGAGCGTGCACCTCCTCCCTCCAGTTTTCTTTAAATTCTCACAGAGCACTGGGTCACAGATGGTCTGAGATGCGATATTTTCCCTATTAAATTCCTAATAATCTTTTTCCGAGGCTGAGTCATGGAAGCCTGGGGATTTCTCATTTTAATTAGAAGGTTTAAGGAGCTAACTCTGTTTGAAATTTCCTCCTAGGAGATATGGGTGCAGGTGATCCCATTCAGAAGAATGACACAATATCAAGGCCAACATCTCATTTCCATATTAGATTGCAGCTAGTTTGGCATAACTCCTGATCTGGATGCTGATGATGTGCCGCCTGAGCAGGAGGCACGAACTTTTACCATTTGAAAACAGGATTATTTTAGGATTATGTCTGAAGATATTTTAGGCTCTAGCTGGATGTTTCCTACCCTACCACAATGCTCCATCCCCCTCTGTAGAAATCATTTAGAAATGTGAATTATTTATTAGTCTTATTGAAGCAATAAGTTTATATCATTTGAAAAGGAGTACTGTTAAGGATGCTTATCCAAAGAGATTTACTATATTGTCCAAAGGGCTCATCCTCACGGTATTTAAGATATTAGTGTTTCAGGTGGATTTTGTCTGCAAATATTATAAGCTATATAAACAGAGCATTCACCCAGCACATTTTTTAGGTATGGCTTTAGAAGTTGCAGTACATGAAAGAGCACTGTTCCACCCCTGCCATCCAAAGGAGGTTATTCTTAGGCGCTTATAGCTGAGTTTGATCATTTGTAAGAATGCCTGTTGTTTAAGAGTTAGTCTGGTGTACTATTCACATGTCCCTTGATAGTCTATTGTGAAAAAATCCCTTCTTCTTAGAAGACAGCTGTTGAAGTTTCGTCAGCCTACACTGTACAGCCAATTCCTATGCTTTAGGAAAATAATGAGCATCTCTTATTCTTCCAGCATGGCACACAGTTGTCAAGAAGTCAGATGAGACATTATTTGCCTTCCATAACACCAGGTAGCTTCTCAGTTTTCAAAAGACAGAAGTGACTGTATTTTGGGAAAACAAAACAAAAAAAATCACCCACTCTAAGCTGCATCACTTAAACATGCTAAAAATAAGATTTTTTTGGAAGTAATACTGCAGCATATAGACTTGGCTGTGAATAGAAGAAATAACCTTTTCCTCATTAAATCCTGCCAGTTGTGCCATCTCTGTGAATGGGTTTTGATGAACCTGAAGTTTTAACTTTGTAATACATTTTAAAAATACTCTGCATGTAATGGTTCAAAAGCTTAAGTTGTCACAAATGGTTTAAAAGGTTTAATTTCTGTATATAATCCATCCATTTGTACGTGCAATTTTTATGCCTTTTGTTGCTGAAATGCCCTAAAGATTTGGGATTTAATGGCAGGTATTTCTCTTACATGTCGCAGAAACAAACAAACAAAAGACGCAGAATAGTGCTTCAGACTGTTTTCTAAAGATCAAATCCATCCTTACTGTTGTAACAGTCTGCAAATGCCCCACAAATAGGGCTACTCCTAGTAAAGTGCTATACCATTTGAAAAAGAGGAAGAAGCCGTACTGGTAATGACTAAGAAAAAACAACCATTGCCTGGGATACAGCAAGAAAGAAGAATTTGGCCCTTGATTGCATGTAATGTTTTGTATATGAAATACCAACGTATGAACTGGAAAAAAACAGTCATTCATCTGAACTCCCATGAGCCCAGCCAACACTGTTGGTTAGTTTTGGCCACTTGTTTCACTATGCCTTTTGTGAAGCTCAGGAAGGAAGTGTCTGGTGGTATCTGCCTGACTGTGGCCCTCGTGTGGAAGCAGCATTGGCCTCTGTCATGTATATTTATAATACTGCTTCTTGTAAGTACATCCAGTGCTAGAATTGTGTGGAAAACCCACTTGTGCTAATTTCCCTCCCAAAAAGCAAGAATTGCATTTCAGGTCCTGTTCACATAACGGCTGAGAACCAAAATGAACTCCAGTGGAGGGTCAGCAGAAAGCGTGGGCCAGGACAGCTTTTTTCAAAGCAATCGGACTTGCAGCTCTGTCCTCCCCCTTAAGGGCTGAAAATATAAAAACACAAAGAAAGGTAGGTTTAAAATACTCTGTAAAGCAAAGAGTTAAAGTGGCAGATGAAATCAGGTTCTGCAATGAGTTAGAGGGAAAATGTCTCTGAGTTCTGATTAATGACCAGGGACACCTAGAGCTGCTTTGCCTGTCTCAGCAGTACATGACTGGTGCAGCAGGGTAATGTCTAATAACTAATCTTTGACACTAGAATTAAGTCATTTTGCAAGAAAGCAGGTCATTAGAAGCTAAATTGAATTATAAGTAATACTATCTCTATGGAGGATTGTAAATTAATTGGTTTTTAACAATAACATTTCTGTATTTTATTAAAGCGGTGTAAGAATTCAGTGAAGAAAAGAATGTAGCAGATAAACAGGGCAGGTGTTGATGATGCAAATGAAATAGATGACAGATGGTTAGTAGCACGATCACTCACTGTGTGTGTATAATGGATAGAGGTAATCAAATTCCTTTGTGAATTGGTGACTTTCTTTACATCAAGAACTTTAACTGTGCCATGCTTATACAGCTTCTCCTTAAAAATTAACTCCACTCCTTGTCATTATCTGGAGGTGCAGGACACTTGTATTTGCATACTGTCACTAACAAAAGCCAGGCATGCAAATAAAACCCCACCTGAGCAAACAGCTACATTTGCAAAGTGGTCATGAGACTCTGAAGAAGCCTCTGCCATCAAAGAGCAGTCCACCCCCAAGAGCATCTCGGGTGACCCCCAGTGTAAAGGCTTTTCTCCAATCCTAATGAACTGCTGGGTGGAATATGACCCCATGACGTGGGTGCTGACCCCCAAACCCCAGTTTATGGCTCTGTTTGGAAGAAAAGAGACGAGTTAATACCACAACAGAATAAGAGGACTGCTACTTGTTGATGGGTGCTAAGCGCAGCTCGGTCCACAACTGGTATACTGATTTTTGAGGGAGATTTATTTCATGGCACCACACAGCTATGCCTGATGATATGACATGGGCTGCAAGAGAAAATTACCAGTCTCTAGATGCAGAGATATCACATCATTATATATCCACCACACACACATGCAAACACACCCAGGGAAAAAACAGAGAATGCTTGAGCCAGCACTTACTTTACAGAAAGCTGTCCTTGTTCTGAGCCAAAAAAAATGAGCAAAAAATAATTGATCAAGGATGGCAGACACCATATCAGGAGCCAATCTTTCAGCAGAGCAGTTTCCAGGATGAATACAGAATGGGCTGCTGACAGGGTAGATGGGAAATATTATCTACACACAGCACTTTCTTAACACTGCATTTCATCCAGACAAAGCCATGCTTTTCTGTGGAAGTACTCTGCATGTAGCAATGTTGGGAGAACCCCTGTAAGACATTTCTAGGACTGCTGGTGATGCCAGGTTGACATTGCCTAAGTCCTTGCTCTTAAAAGCATAGCATCGCTGTACCAAGGCAGCCTCAAGCTCTTTAGGGGAGTGGTGTTGTCAAGTTGTCATAAGTGTGGCATAAAAGGGCAATGGTCTTGTTTCTGTGGTCTAGCAAAGTATTCCTGTAAGGAACTGTTCTGCTTAAACACCTGAATTGAGCACCCCTTCTTCACCCTCAAGGAACAGAGGGCATGTCTGCAGGGGGAGAGAACAGTGGCAGGATCTTCTGCAGCATCACTCCACCGCGCCTAATTCAGCTAAACAGCAAAAACCTCTCGTAAACTGTTAAACTGCTCAGCAGAAGGCTTCGTTTGCTCTAAGGGTAGATTCACGGCCACAATGTCAGCTGCTTGCACCCTCCTCTCTCATCAGAAACACGAGCCTGGATAAATGCAGATCACTCACCATGCTTATGGAGAGCTTCTTGATATAATGATTTTTGTCCAAGTGCTGAAATATTTCAGTGTTAGGTGCCCTGCTGCACACACAGAGCTGTGTACGGCATTGGAAATCTGGACGATATGGTTGATGATTTGCTTAAATAACTGTTAGGTTTTACTGAGGCGTGGAACTTTTTCCTGTTTTGAATATTTGTCCTTGAAACTTTGAGTGTGTTAATGAAAAATTAATTCAACTAACCAAGCATCACAGAAAAGGTTTTGTTCTTTTACCTCTTTGTAGAAGGAACATATTTACTCAGTTTCTCTTATCATGAGTACCCTACAGGAAGTCAAGGAAAATAACCCACGCAACTGTATTTGTTTATGAGTCAACATGGAAAAGTGAGACAGCTGCCTTTCAATAGAAACAAAGACATTTTCTTTAGCTGTTAAGAAAGCATTTGCAGCATCAAGAATAAAAAAAACAAAACCAAATATGGTGCACAGTAAACACTGTGCTTGAAGCTAAAGGTCAGGAATTCTAGCGAGCCTCTCTAGTGAGAGTACAAATATACATGGATGTTAAAAACAGTTTACTACAATTTATATTAGGGAATCAAAATACTTCTCTATGTTAGATGACAGAGCACATTATTAAACATCCTTCATCATATATCAAGAACATAATTCTTGACATTGGCTTGTAGCAGAATATTTTGTCAAAAAAACCCCTACATCTACTCTTTATTAAAATGAAATTGTAGCAGGAAGCTGTATCATTAGAACAGAGAAGATGCGTGCACAGTCCAGAGATTGCCATATGCAAAAAAGACTGGAACTACATTCAAGACCCCTTGATGTTTTGGTTTATTCATGCTATATTTCTGGTTTATGATTCTTTAATATTATACACCCATTATTTTGGTTTATTCATGTCTATACTTATGATTGACACCTGCAAACAATTTAACAAAGTTATTAGGAAATTTTAGGTTTTTTTCCTATGGGAAAACTGTGTAATTCACAAAGGAAAGAACATGCAATGATATTATTTCTTTTGGGAAGGTAAAACACAGAACTTTCATGCTAAATAAACTATACATAAATCCTTTAATATCATAAGTATTTGAAATAGATTAATTGTTACTGAATAATAATAAAAAAACCCCAACATATAGAAATTGTTTTATCGTTGCTTTTAAATTATATCTCCTTAGGTATCAAATCTTTGTTGTTCCCCTTGTTGCTTCTGCTCCTTGCCTGCCCTACAGAGAGAAAACAATGAAGAATGAGCTTTGTTATTTCTTTTTAGGAAGCAGCATTGACAACTAATTTCAAAGTACATTGACAGTGTGGAAAGTCTAATGCTGAATGAAAAGCTGTGGCAGGAAAAAAACATAGGCCACAGCATTTTCGCCTCTGGTGATGGTTAACAAGTAGAGAAGAAAGTATCTGGACTCGTAGGTGGCAGGCTGAGCTTACAAGATTATTTCTTATTAAAAAAAAAAAAAAGTTATTTCCATATAATGTACAGAATACAGAAGATAGCAAGGAACAGAACTGCATGCAGGAAACATGCACACATTGTTTTTACTATCAAGTTTCTGAGCTGCAGAATACTTTAAAATGAAAACAGTATTTATTTATCACTTCCCACTGGGGCAAGAGTCCTCTCCTGTGGGGACTAGAACTGTCTCCATGCTGGTTAGAAGCTCCTTTAGGAGGCCACCCAGTTAGCTGTGCATCATCCAGGGTTCATATTTCTGCCTTGGCACCTGAACTCACTGAAATTTGTGAAGAATTACATGCTTAACAGGAATAAGCATTTGAGTATTCATGGATTTTAGCTGCTCGCTCCCTCCCCCCAGCTCTCCCCTGTGGTCATTTTGACAGAGTTACAGATTCCTGGAAGCTGAAAAGGTACTGAGGAGACCTCAGTCATTCAGTTCACATGTGTTTCAGCAACTATGGTACAGTCTCTCAACACTATTCCCATACTTCTTTGAGACCACCACCAAAAACTTGTATTGATTAGTATGTTACCTCTCACTTGCTACCCTGGGGCAGGTTGGGGAAGGGAGGAAATCTATCCTATATAATTAAAGATAGACTCTAGGTGAGTAACCCCCGTCTATCCCTGCATATGTTGGGTCTGGGTCTTTGGAACAGTAGGAGAAATACCAGTTAAATGTACCTTTTTGGAATGCAAATCTCCCCTGGAATTAACTTGTGGTAGAAAACTGAAATACAGAGTAAAGTTAATGAGGAGAAGCATCCTTGCAGCATTTTTGTTCCTTTACTTTCCAATATTTCTGATACCAAAGAGGATCTAGAGAAATAGTGTGATCTTCAGTTGCTTATTCATCAAAGCCCTTACCCTATGGGGAGGTGGGAAAAGGAGAAAACACAGAAGAAATAACAGTAAAGATACATTCAGTGTTGCTGGTTTAAGGAATCCAATCTATCAAAAGAATCCCTGTTTGTTTTACATAGGCGGCTTCTTTGAGCTCTTTTGGAAGACCCGAGAGCTACATGTGTGTTGAGATGGGAATAACAAAACCACACTCGCGTCAAAGGCTTGTTCGGAGAGTTTTTGGCTGCCCATGAACTTAAGATGGAGTCACAGAGCAAGGGCTGGACACTGGGAGACAAATTGAGATGCAGCTCTGTAACATGTTGCAAGATGATGGAGAAGATGGAAAAACCTGGACAGAAAGAGCCTTTAAAACGTCAGAGTGTGGCACTAAAAAATAGGAAGGAAGTTGGTGGGGGGGGGGGCGTGAATCATCTTTGTAGGATTTACTTTTTAAAGCTGTTACTGAGAAGTAAGCAGATTTTCATTTTAGATATTTTCTTTTTTACTCAGTAAGCACACAATTTCTGTGACATTAACCTAAATTTGTGTCTCTTACATTATGTATGTTAGATAATGAACTTTCCATGTTTGTATTTAACTGGAATTTTGGAATAGGAATCTAATATTGAATGGCTATCTTTTAAGGATCAAGCACCACCTCTTCTGTTAGGGTCAAAAGACTTGACAGGTGCCTTAAGACTGCTGAGGGATTTTAGAGAGAAAGTGGCATTTGCTGCAGTGCACAGAGCTTCTCAGGATTTCACTGGGCATGGACAGAAAGAAATGGCTGCCACAGCCTTAAGGGAAAGCAAATCACCAAGAAAAGGGAAGTGCTACAATAAAGAAGTCTTTTCTTCTCAAGGAAAAAACCTACCTTTCCCTAGACATGTTAGAGGCTTTAATGCTAAAGCAATATGAAAGGTATGGAAAAATGGATGTAAAGATTTTTTGTGAGCTAGACCTAAATGGTTTCCAGAAAAAAATCAGTAGTAGTCAAAAGATTGGGTCTGCCTCTCAGTAACCATGTGGCACCAAAGGTGAGGTTAGAGCTGCAAAAGCCATAGAAAACCACTTCTGTTTCTGAAAAAAATATCTAACCTAAAATTAACAGGAGACAGCACAATCCAGTGATCTGGCATGCATATGTGATCCATGATGTCCATAATGCAGTCACTCAGATATCTGATGGAAGGATTTTGAGTTACTTTTACAAGAGCTTGTTTGTTGTGGAAGAGGCAGCTGAAAGGAGAGCCGGCATAGCTATTGCCATAGGGAACTGAATGGGAGATGGCATGGAGAAGGTGCTGTGGGAAAGATGCAGACAGCATCAGGGCAAGAGACACATGATAAGCCTGAGCAGTAAAAAAAACCCAAACAAAACCAAACAACAAATCGACAAAACATCTGCAATGAAGCACAATCATAAGCATTTCAGCTGCTGCACTTCTTGATAATGAGTAAGGGGAAGTTGCATGAGACTTGTGCTGTTCAGAAATGACTCAAAGCTGAGCAGCTCCTTACAGGCTGTATCTGAGTGTCAGCCAGTCAGCTTGGGGAAACACAAGCCTCTGTCTAACACAACCACTGGGACCAACACTCTCATGACAGAGTCTCACAAGGGAGAGTTCCCCACAACTTTCCTCTTGACAAACTTAAAAATAACTGATTGATCAACATGAACACAGTGCACATATGCAGCTGCTTATGAACAACCTGCTGACTCAAGTGGAAACATTCAGTTGCAGTGGCACATGGACCTCCACATCCACACGTGACTTTTGGGAGGCAGCAATGAGAAATGTTCAATCCACCTCCCTGCCCTGGGACTCAGCTCTCACAGGCATCTCTGCCTCGGGTTAGTCTCAGGGTCTCTTGTTAGAAACCACCAATATGGTGCCCTCACTGCTTTGGCATTTTGAGGAGCTGCCACATGTTTTTACACAAGAGACCCAAAGCTGGTGTGAATGGAAGCTTCATGCAGCTGGAGGGCTGCCTCATACACTATCCCCATTATCTTCAACTACAGCCTATGGGTGTAAACACACACAACATCACTCCTTGGAGAAATGACAATACCCAGGTGGTAAAATCATACCAAACATCTGTTTTTCTGATCTTTATTCTTTCCATATCTCTACATCTCCAGTAAGCCTGACATCAGTCTAACTGTGCAGACATTGTGCTCTGCAGCCGTCAGTTGAACAAAATGTCAGCAGGTGATGATTCATGCTTCATTGGTGCTGCTCTATAATTTAACAGCAGCATATACAAATTAGGTCTGCCTCCACTGTCTTTTTTTTCAAGAGAGGTGACATTATTTTGATGCTGTTTTCCAGCAACTTCCTTGCTAGTGATTAAGGGAGAGTAGCAGTTACTGGCAAAAATCCTTACCTGAAATGAAGAAATGTCTCACACTTGTGATAATTCAATTGTGGAAGTTACCATGCCAGATATACAATGTAAAGAAATAGATGCAACATGAAGAAATATCTAGCTATGAGATCTTCTAGTAAGAACATCTTGGGAAAGAAATAATAACAGACTAGGAGAAATACTCAGTTTTCCCCTTCTAATTTAAATAATGTATGACTGACTATTTTGTTCCATGCAGATGTACATCTACTTCCCTCTTTTTCCCCCCTATCACTAGTTTCAGCATTGTTTCTTAAATTAGGCTGTATTTCTGGCCTCATCCACAACTTCCAAAATTTACTTTATGTGAGGTACAAAAGAACTCTGTTATATTGTTTACGGTTTTCAATTTCTAAGTTACCTTCATTATACCACTTAAGAAAGGTAAGTCACCTTCCCAGTAACATTAAGGAAAAATCTATTTTATACTGAGACATTTCTATTAAAAGGAGCAGGGAACATGCTGTTATGCCCACTATGTTTTAATAATGTTACTTGGTTTTGCTGCACCTCCTCCCAATGCTGGCCAACTGCAACCCATGCAGCAACCAAGAGAAGAGTTTTACAGAAAAGTGTTTAAATAGTTTCTCTCAGGACTTTACTTCATTGCATTATTTTCAAATGCTGAATATGGCATATCCACAGCTACTACACGTCTCCTACATCGTATTTACAATTATAGCTCGGAAAAAATAAGTCTTGTACCATTGCAGAGAGAATGGGAGAAAAGAGGAAGAAAAAGTGTGATTTTTCGGAGTCAGTTTCAGTAGAAAGCTGATCTGTGATAAAGGATGAGATTAAATTTTTTTGCACCGATTACTGCTGGGTGATCAGCATTTACTGACACTGACCCCAGTTTTTCACATCTACCTACTAAGACCTAAACCTTTTCTGCTTCAGTATGCTAGCAATCCAATTTGGCAGCTGCGACAATAAGTCACAAGTCTCCCATTCAGATCACAGTATTTTAAGAGAGCAGTAACAATAGCCTGAGAAGTGACAGTGAGTGATTCACTTTCAGAGATACTTTGACAGCAAGCATAAACTTTGTAAACTGCTTCAGCCACTCAAGCACTTGATTTACAATTAGTCACCATAACTTGTTTTAAAGACCTTACTCAAAGTTTTTGGACTGGGTGGCTAATACATCCTCCACCACATGTAGGATATATTTTAATTCTTCATATTTGCCATTATTTACATAACAGTTCATGTAAATCTGGAAAATACTAATATATCTAGCCTTTCAGGACTACACTAAATGCAGAAGACAGCATTTTTTCAATCTGAAAAAAAACCCCACCCCATATAAAGCTAAAATAAACGTGTTCCTACAGACTAAGAAAATCCCACAATGTCTTTGGAAATGCTGCTTCGTCTCTCTTTCAGCTTGTTATCAAAGAGCAACAGATTTTGAATGATTAGCCCCAATGAGTGAATTGCCTGCTGGGGTTTATAACACTAAACCACGTTTCATTTATAAATGAAATGTTTTTTCAGCTTGCTGTCTCAAAGCAATCCCCATGCTCTGCTGTCTTATGAAATATCAAGCTTTAACGTGTTGCTGATGTTTTATACATACTGACAGTCTTGTTTACTAAATATGTGTATCGTCAATTGTGTTATCCCTAACCACATTATAATCTCTATTTACACCTATCTAATTGGTATTGCTGCTAAGTATTAAGAACAGCAACTAAACCGTGGAAAATATAGCAAATATTTCCTCAGCTGAAGGTCACCCTCTCCCTTGACCTGCTCCCCAATTCATGTCACTGAATTTAGGGCAGCATGAATGGAGAAGTGCACGACCAGACTGAATTAGCAGCTGATTTTGTGCTGTGGCTCTTCTCAAAGTCCTTCTCTGCTTCAGTCACAGGCAGCTTCATGCACAAAGGATTTATGTGCAACTCCATTGCAAGCAAAGTTCTACTCCAGTTTGACCCAAAGCCCACTGCAGTCAGAGAAGGTCTACCCTGACAATCTGTACCAAGCCCTTATTATCCATAGCACATTTATTATTATTAAGCAGAAGCAGCTAAAGCCTTTTGAGTAAAAAACCCTTAGAATTTCATAGGTAATAAGAGCCCGTTTTATCACAAATTCAGATAAATGTTTCCCCACTATACTTTGTAGTATGTTTAAAAGAAACTACAGAAATAGTACCTTTCTTTATTGAATGTTAAGTGGCTCTGAAAGAGTAGTTTCTAGGGGGGACCATTTAATTTCTAAACAGTCCCACTGGGTTTCATCTCTTCCAAATTCCATGGGGAAAGAAGAGATAGATATTGTATTTAAAAAAATAAAATTAAAAAAAAATCTGACACCAAAACATCTTGCAAGCACTTTACCCTCCCCAGAAAGAAAGAAAAAAAAAAAAGTGAAAAGGATGATTTAAACAAAAATTAAGGACAACTCACATTTGAATATTATATCTTTGGGCACAGAGCCAAATGCAGATGCATCTAGCCATGTTTTGGAAAGAGGCCAAATTCTCTCAGTCCCAGTTGTTCAATTTTATAGCGAGTGAACAAAAGGGGGGGTTGATATAATATGGTCGTTTGGTAACCAATGTTTGGGGGCTTGTTAAGGTGCAAGCGAGGGTGTTTATGTGAAAGGAGAGCATAAAATTAACACTGTGTTCTTCAAACTAAAGGATGATCTGTATCATGTAGCACTGTATGTTGTGATTACTTCCAATAGCAGCAGGGCAGCTCAGCACAATGATTTACAGGCAAAGATGTTGTGTCAATCCACTGGGTTTCACTTCACGACCATCTTGAGAAAAATCAAATCTGGACATGATATGCAGTGACAAACCCAAATATACCACAGCCATTGTGTTTCTGTCTACAGGCAAACAAACATCTACAATGTTTTCGTTCTTACAGCACTGCTAAAACAAGTCAAACCTTTAGCAAATGTTAATGTCTAGAAAATATTAACACACTAATACTGGGGTCTTGCTCCAAATTGCAATGCATTCATCAGGTCACCCTGACCCGACAGATGAGAAGGGAACCTTGCAGCTCTGCATTGGGATGGAGCAGAAGAGGCGGCTACCAGCAACGCAAGGATCATGCACCCTCCTTCTCCCCTTCAGCCACGCTAATGTATTTCATGATGTGGAGGATCTCTGAGTGGGGAAGTGACAGCTGCAGAGGCAGCACCAGCCACCACAGGCCCATGGGATATTAGCAGGTATGTTACGGCTGATCCTGTCGGCATTAATTTCCTGGCTGTCCTCTCTGCAATGTGAAACTCTCCCTGGAAGGGTTTTGGGGCAGCAGAGGGGAAGCTGCATGTTCTGGCTGTTACCCAAAGTGTCTGGGACCAACTGAGGTGACAAAGACCTTCTATACCACCAGCCTGAACCTCCATTGCTGTGACAGTTTGAGGTGCCTGATTCTCATCAGGTGAGATCAGGTGGAAAAGAACCCCTCCCTCTTGATGCCTACCAGGAAACCGGTGAGAAGCTCAGTTAAGTGAATAATAGTAATGATTAATAGTCCTAGGGATTTGTAGCTGTTAAGTTAGAAGAGCTGGCCAGAGGAAGAACAAAGAGTCTTTTTGATGTCTGAGGCATATATAGTAGCCAAAAAAAATCTCTACAAGGGGAAACGCAGAGTCACAACTTCCATGGTTGCTACCTGGTCAACTAGAGAAGCAATGTGACAGACAGAAGGTAAGGATAAGCATTGAAGCATGAGTGGAAACAAAGCCATCCCATCACCCAGGGCTGGTTCCAACTCCAAATCACCTTCCTGCAGAGAAGGGGAACTGCTACACTTCTACTGTGGCTGACTGCAGGGGTTCAGTAGCGCTTGTGACACATCCCCGCTCACAGACAGAGACAGCAATGGGTCTTGGAGGACCATTTTGAGTGCTCCCCATGCTGTTCTTGGGCACACTTCTCAAAGCCTATATTCAGCTTGAGTGCAGGCGGCTGCCTCACAGTTGAAGTCAATGAAGTTGCACCCACCTACACCGGATCTGAATTGACTCTATGAATAGAAATGTACAGGGTAGTATATTCAAATTCTGTGGTTGCCAAAACTAGACATCTGTGTCAAAGCATTTGACAAGTGCACTGATATATGTCAGCAAATTGCCTGAGGTACTTGCTAAAAAACTACAGTAACTTTCTCATCCTGATATACTTCATCTGCACAATGATTAGAAAATGGCTACAAAGGCAAAATGCTAATAGCTCCTGTCTGAGAATTTCACTGTATGCTTGTATTCTAGAGATGAAATGGCAACTTAAATTTCATTATGTTCAAAAGAAAAAAAAAAAAACAAACCAAACCAACCAACCAACCCACCCAAAAAAACCAACAAAAAATGCCCCAAGAAAATGAACAAACAAACCAGAGCAAAATAAACAAAAAACCCACAAACAACAAAGTTCAAATAGAGGACCTTCAAAAGAAGCTCTACATGCCAAGGATCTCACTGGGATCTTATGGCAAAGAAATAGTTCTGTGACTTACCACACTAGCCCATAACCACTGCAGGAAACTCGAGACTATCACGATCATCAATTCCAGGGAGCAACACTGATGGGTCAAGTGCCCTGTCCTGTTTTCTGGCTTAATAACAGAGCTATGCACCAGATTGGTGCTTCAGGAATCCATATGCTGACATTCTGCCTCACTCGCCTCAGCCTGTGCTGTGCTGCTCATCACTGGCATATCTGGACATCACATTTGAATGAGAAAAAAAGCCAAATTGAAAAAGAAAAAAAATCCATTTTGTCTCCTTTTATTATCAAGGGACCTCAGAGCTTCTAAGGCATGGAAAGGCCATGAGCAAATTCTGGGGAAAGAAATACCTGAGACAGAAGGACATCACTTCTCTTTTTCAGGGGAAGAGGGGAGTGTAGTTTGGATTCCATCAAGACACGATATGTATGTTCTGTTTTGAAATTAAGATGGTTTACTGGTAAGTATACAACAACAAACGTGAGCTGTTAGAAAATACCAGAACAGCCCATACAGGTCTTTGATCACTAGGATTTGTATTATAAATATACCTATTTTTATTTTTTCCCTGACAAAAAAGACCCTTAACTTGGAACTGCTGCAAAACCGTAATTCCAGGCTTTTCTTTTGCATTCACATTCAAGAAAAAACAACAAACAAACCCAGCAGATATTCTGAATACAGCCCAAATAATTAAATAAATTATGTAAAAATAAAAATCAAAAGATAGTCACAAGGAATAATTAAGAACAGGAGCGTATTTTTATAAAACAACTGAGATAAGGTAGTTCTCCAAAATCAAACATGAAAGTCAGTTTTCCTAAGTATGTGAGCCCAGATGGAAAAATTTAGTTAGAAAGTCTTTAACAACCCTGAAGAACAGAGAAAATTACCTCAGTGCACTGCACTTGTGACATGGTTGTATCCATTCTGAATAAAAGGTAGTATCTCTTCACAGCACTGACAGTATTTGACATCAGTTTATTTAGAGCTGCATCGCACAGGATAGTTGTATTTCAGAATTTACTGTAGCTTAAGCTGTTACTCTGATAGTTGCAAGATTTAGTTCAGTAATTTTATGCAATTGGCAAATAGGCAGAAACAGTGTAATTTAACATTTATGAATTGCCAATCTCCTCATATAAATACTGTAAGGAATGCTGCAATTATCAAATAATTTAAAGAAAGTAAATGGCAATTTGGGATGCTGCTTATTTGTTAAAGTGATTTATAAATGAACAGAAGCACATTGACTTAAAGAGTCTAATCCAGTGACTCAACAAAAAAGTTCCTCTGCCTAGCACAGGTGTTTTTGTAATTGTGATACATTAGGAAATTTCTCTGTGTTTAATGGACCTCAAACTCACCCTTCCTCTTGAAAAAAAATTATTGAAATCTTTGGTGGAGAAGTGCCTAGGAACCCTGGGTAGAGTCAGAGATAAAATGCAATCATCAGCCACATACATATACATGTATATATGTTTGCTTTCTACAGCTACCTGAAAGAAGGTTGTAGCAAGGTGGGAGTCAGTCTCTTCTCCCAAGTAACAAGTGATAGGACAAGAAGACATGGTTTCAGGTTGTTCCATGAGAGGTTGAGATCAGATATTAGGAAAAATGTCTTCACCAAAAGGGTTGTAAAGCCCTGGAATAGGCTTCCTATGTCAGTGGTGGAGTCCCTATCCCTGAAGGTATTGAAAAGATGTGCAGATGTGGCACTTAGGGGCATGGTTTAGTGGTGGACTTAGCAGTGTTAGGTTTACAATTGGACTCAATGATCTTAAAGTCCTTTTCCAACCTACATGATTCTGTGATGCTATGTATCATCTATAACTGTTTAGCTGGCTCACATTTGGAGTTTCATTGAAAGTTTACCCCAGCACAAATGCAACACCCTAGCACTTGCGACTTGGCCCAATCAAACCACTCTTATCAAATAGGTTATGCTCAGTACAAGATAAAGAAATCCTTGACTTACCTTTATTTCTCTTGCCTACAAGCAAGAGCACTTCCTCTTCCACCATCCCATTGCCAGGGTTGCATAGAAGCACTTAAGCAGACAGCATATCTAGGAGACCAAGCAGAGGTGAAGGCAAAGTTAGCCCTTGTTAACTCACAGGAAGGGAAGTTCCTGCATATGAAAGGAATTTTGTAAGGAGAAACCACTTGTTCACTGAAATCTGACATTCATTGCTTAAATATGGGGTCAAGCCCACAATTTGGAACAAATCAACATCAGAAAATCTCAAAACATGTTTGAGCCACAGACACACAGAAATGGATGTACTAAAGAAATGTATATAAATGCCTAATGTATAAAACAAGATGGAATGTATTTAATGTAATAAAGAATGTATATAAATGTAAATAAATATTTCCATTTGTTATGCTAGCAGAAATACTTACCAAACAAAAACTAAGAATTTCAGTGGAATGAACTTGCACATTGTCATCTATTGTTTAATTACATAAAAGCTTTTCTTGGAGAACTATATGTGAGGATTCATATATCTCATTTTGACATGATCCTAGATAAAAAAGTAGTGAGAATTTGACAATTTGGCAAAAAAAGTACTTCTATTGCGTTCATCTCTATAGTATCAGAATATCTTCCAGTAGAGCAATAAACAAGACAGCTAATTTGTGTCATATGTTTGTTCTTTCTTCCTCTCCCACAGGGACAATTGTGTGTGGTGTTTTTCTTTCTCTGTTTCTTGCACACGCAGGCTGCTGGGGAAAATTTACTCTGTGGAGTCTAGGGTTAAAGACTTGTGTTAGTGTCGAAGATGATAAACGTTGCAGTGGTACTTCATATTTGTACAAAAGCATTACAAACCTGAGTAAAATAATCTTTTAGCCTTAAATGCAAAGTTGTTCTCTATTCTTGACCTATCCTAAGTACTTACTACATAAAGTACCTGTTGAGGGCTAAGTCATCAGCATTGGAAAATATACAGAGTATCGGTAAAAACATGTTCACAAACATCCACTAGAATTCTTAAAATTCTAATCTGGACTCTTTTCCATTAGCAGAAACACTAATTTATGTAATGAAATGTCAAAACCACTCACCAAGAAGAGCCTGTCAACATTTTCCCAACTAAACTCTTCCAACAGAAAAACTGGTGTTCTGACTAAAATTAATTTTTTACAAAAAAGTATCTACTTTCTAAGGAAATTTTGCCTGCTTGTTGAAAAAAAATAAAAACGCGAAAACTTTTTGAAGCCCATTCTCTGAAAAGTTCTAGTCACAGGCATAAACTTAGCTTATTTTCACACATCTTGACAATGTTTAGATCTGTTGACAGTGTTGTTATCAAGAAATGCCGAGGGGACACGGACAGAAATCTGTTTCATGTAGCTCATTTAAGTTAATACCTTCTCCTACCGTTTGCTATCCCAGCACAGCCAGTATGTCCAGAAATAGATGGAAACAACCGTGTGCAAAGGGTGGCTGGTGATAATTCCATCAAAATTAAAATTCAAGGTTCGAAAACCTTGACAACAAGGAGGGATCCAGATTTGAATCTGACAGCAGAATGAAAAGAGCAAAATTCTCATTATAAGCACTTCCACGGCTATCTGGGGGATTTAATCCTAGAAAGCTGCATCACAACTGGGTACAGGTTGCCACTGCTCTCCTGGGTGACTGAAAGGCTCTCTGTCACCTTTGGGGATTCATTCCCTCTAGGCTCCTGAAACCCTGCTCCTGCAGCTTGAGGCCAGGAGGAGCGTTAGAATACCCTATGTACAGAGGACTAGACTTAATGCCAATGCTGAAGCCTAGAAATTTATTTTGGCCTGTTCTGTTCTGTTGAGGGTCTAAACAAGCTCTAAGTTTCTATGTTAAGATTTCAAATACAGAATAAGTCCATCTCTAATTTAGTCAGCAAATACCTGCCAAGTTTATTCTAACATAATAGCGCTCTAAATAGCTAATTTTTCATTAAATTTGCCTGTTAATGGTATCATAATACTCTATTTTCAATTACTTTTAAAAATATAACAACAAGAAGAAAAATAAAAACCCCCACAAAAAACCTCACCATGAGAAAAAAAATGTTTACAAATGAGGTTTAGTTTTACAAGTTCTCCCAGGAGCTTTATGCACAGAGCTGTTATAACAATCTCCTTTCTGGAGATGTAAAGGATTTCTTTAGAAATAAAAGGATAACAATGGAGTGCCTTGAATGCAAGGGGTCAAGAATTGAGAATAGATTTGTTCTTCACCAGGTTGCCTGGTGTGGAGAGTGCCCAGCATTCACACAATGCCTCTGTTGTTCAAATATGTTCCAGTGTTGTGTCTTGATGGAGGTTTCCTGAATACAAGATCACATTGTATATGTACGCTTTGCTTGGTCAAAAGTGGCAGAACTATGTTTAAGGACTGGCCAGCACATACAGATGCCAAGCAGCAATGTTAAAAGTTGATATTGAAAAATGAAGTTACATGAATTTTTTTCCAAGAAAACCTAGAAACACTTGTAAGCTATGGAACTTCTCAAACTTTGCCTCAACCAACACTGTCCTAAAACACTGGGTGACCACAGAAGAAAATGCAAGAAAGAAAATGCAGAGCCATGTGTAGTGAAAGGCAATTATGGGCTTTACCTATCACCCATATCACTCTTTAGTCAAAGTTTATTTTGCCTTACATTTTGCTAGTACCTGGAGATTCTGTAGGAGAAAACTCTTATCTTCATGGGACAAAGGTGCACTCTCCACTGGTTTTGGAAGGCACTCTGCAGGGAGAACCTGGAGCTGGGACTAATGTACCCAAAATTATTTTCTTCATGGTGGGTTGCATTATTCCATGTTTCGAAGAAGGAAGGTACACACCCTTTCCTGAGAAACACATTGTGTGTTTTAGGCACGAGCAGCACCAGTTCTTCAAAACCTACCTCCTCATCAGCCAGGAAGGAGCAAACTCATATACTTGATATTTTTCAGTAGAATCTCTTTAAGCAAGCCCTGAAAGCTCTGTATGAGTTAATGTATTAAGCCTCAGGAATGCAGATAGGGAAGTGAAGACATCAGTTCTGTGATTTTTTATATCTGTGCTCCTGTCAGCATGAATGCTTAAATCTTTGGAGGTAAAAGTCTGGAGTATTTCACCATCATTGCCAACAAGGTATCAGTAAACTCCATTATGAACCCTCTAGGGGCACAGTAAATGAACAAAAATGTATGTTAGCCTTGGCTCTGTTTTCTATTGTTAGATGAATGAATTAAATCAAACGTGTCTGATCTGAGGGACCACTTGGGTTTTAAAGTTTGAAGGGATGATAAATGAAGTGCAGCCTTCCTTTCTCTTTTCTCTGAGTTTGTGATGAGCCCAGTGGCCTGCTGGGACAGGGAAGCAAAGAGAGGCAAGGAACAGACTAACACCAGGTTTGCTGTGTCCTCTGTGAGGGCATCTGTGATAAAAGCTGTATCATGTGCATCATCTCTGAGAAGTTGGCATATTGTTTCATGGCATATAACCTTGCATTCATACAAATGTCTTTACTAGAGATAAGTAATATAATGTTCTTTTAATCAACTATATCAAGTAAATTCCAAGCCACAATGTCCACACTTATATGTATTCACGTAAGACTGGTCCAACTCAGGCTCTTTAGCTGCCTTCTTTCACTGAATAGCCCTATGAAAGAGTCTCTCTCTCTGCTTAATCATGGACAGAGCCTATGGAGACCATCTTCCTAACTGTGTCAGTAGGTTAAGGTCCCTAACTGCAATTTTTTATGCATTTTCTTCTGTCATCTCCTTTTCTTGAATGCAGCTGGGTTTATCAATGGCATGTTTGGAAAGAGAAACTCCTGCAACAACTTCTGAAGAGGAGCCTGCCCCATATGCCAGTACCCAAGGACAGCTGTTAGGCTCCCCAGTTCTCCAGGGAGACGAGTAACAGTGGTAGCTGAAGCCAGCAAGGTCTACAGGATCTGAAATTGGTGGGGAATGCAGGAAGCCTGGATTTTATTCCAAATCTGTCACTGAGTGTTGTGTGACTGATCTTAGGCAAATCTTTTTTACCTCTCATTAGCTTCTTTTCTCTCCCACTCATTTTCTATCTTATCTCTTCATGATATAAACTCTTTAAGATAGGAGCCACCACTCTTTACACACAGAAAACCAGGCCAGGAGACCTAAGCTGGTTATTACATCATCAAATCATAAACACAACACTTCAGTTCCTTGGTATATGCGTGCAATTTTTAATCACTTTACAATTACTTACATCTGCTTTTACAGAGTAGTAAAGTGACACAGGACATTCAAGTTACTAGCCTTAATTTTTGAGAATAGGTGGCAAACTACGAGCTACAGCCTTGAAGTCCTGGCTGCTAACCACTTGATACAGTCCTTGTTATCTTTGTACAGAGTCTGCTAAATTGGACTTCCTCTATCCTTTCCAGAGATATACATCCAAAGTGCTTGATAAAAAAATCCTCTAAACTTATATAACAAATGCACAAATGTATTTTAGCTCAGAAGTATTGCAGATCCAGGGTTGTCTTTACATGTCACAATCACATTTTCTTACCCATGCTTTTACCATGTGTTGTAAGCATATGGCATGTTGGCAATGCATGACAAGAATGCACAAAGTATGGTGTAAAAAAAAAAAAAATAATAAAATAATCCCACCAAGAAGTTTGAGGAGCTGCCTACCACTCTATTTGCTCTTGACTAAGTCAGACATCTTCTAAACTACCCATTTTCTTGTACCCTGACAAGTCTCTCTATTATTGACAGAGGCTTTTCTTTTCATGCTAAATGGAAACACCTCTGGAAGGGACCTGGTATTCTTGTCTCTTGCTGACAATAAATGTTAAATCATTGGCTGGTTTACATCAGTAAAGAGTGTAGGCCACCTAATCTACTGAGCTCCCATGTGTTTTCCTCATGGGCCCAGGAATTCTGATTTTGTCTGCCTGTATGCAACGCCAAAGCTCTGCTTCTACTGTTTGTTCACTGGCTAACACCTTCTATTTTCATTATTCGGTGGATGAAACAGATACTTAAGGTGCTACTTAGCCTATACTACTAAATTAAATAGTGCAAAGGAAACTTCTCTGCCACTGAATGTGGAATATGTAATTCTCAGAACAGTCTGAAGCCTGGTTTTAGCCCAGGCCAACCAGTACCTCCTCAAACCAATTCCCAGCATAATTCAAGTAATAATAACATGGATGAAGGCTTCACTGTGCCAGATGGCCTGGTGGTCAGGGAATAGTCATGTCCCTACTAGAGTCACAGCCAATATGGAAGAGCTGGTGGCATCTGATCTGAAATCTTAAGATTTAATCAGCAACTCTCAATAGAGAATGAGGCTTTGTACCTCTTGGTTAGTTGTGAAAGCAACAGGTAGCAAAAAACCCAGTCACTGCTTTAAAGAAAGCCAGGGCTATTCCCTCTATGAAAAGCTACAATAAACTGAGGCTAATTTCCCCATCTTGTCAAGCTCCCCCCTCATCCAAAAATATACCCTCAACCCCTATTCCAAATCTTGCTTCTTGCTGTAGCAAAAAGCCCAGCTGCTCAAACTGACCCTTAAATGTTCCTGTTACGTGAGCTGATCCTACCTCCAAGTTTTTGACAGCAGTAGGAAGGCAATAGAAGTATGAAGCAGCAAGAAGAAGCAGCCAAAAGTCGAGATGATGCCACCTCACACTTCCCAGCAAAATCCTGGGTAAATACTATTTAAAGCAATGGAGAAATGGGCCCTGAGCTGCAGAACCTGAAGGAAGGCTGAAACCATCATGTTTTAAAATTGCTTTCTAATGACATCAAATTGGCTATTCATTAGCTGATAATGAATAGCCAATTCTTCTTGATAATCACACAGGACACTAGAAATAATATTTAAGCAGACCAAGGAAAATTCAGCTCATTTTCTAGATTGAGTGATTTTGGTACCGAACACCCAAATTCACTCTCAAGTAAGGGGATAGTAAAAAAGAGTAAACTTCTTTCAGCTATCAAAATACTTGACACCATGCCAGCAGGTATTAAGCAGACAGAACATGTCCAGCTAAAAATACTGAAAGACAGTGTGAAAAGGAGCAAGTTGAAGTATGAATTGCAGCGTGCTTTCAAAGACTGTGCTGTAGCTAGTGGTAAGCAGTGTATCCTAGCAGCTCGGCAAGAGACAAGGAATCACTATTCGTGGCACAAACCATTCACAGCTGCACACCAGAGTTGCTGTTAGGATTATTTTAGTAGAAGTTGGATAAATAATGAGACCTATAGCAAGGCTGCCTAGCATTGCCATATCTATATCCACATTGTAAAATGGGCAGGACTAAATATGCTCATAACAATAGTGATGTTGAATACCCACAGCTCTGCTCATCTTCAGGGTGCATTACAGTAACTCTACCACATCCCGCAAATACAAGTGATATGGTTGTGATCAGTACAACATCTGACCTATGTATGAAAACAAACCTGTATTCTGTATTTGACAGCACCTCAGACTACATCCATATGGCCAGTCACACATTTATGGTACCCACATTTTCCTCACTATTATAATCTATACATTAGTTAAGTAATTATTCATTAATCAAAAGGGAAATTCAACTAATCATATGCATACAATATAAAGCATCAACTGACCCCATGTAGAGGATGCAAAGTCACTCCCTTGTCTCACACAAAATTACAGACATGATCTCTACTAGTCTCTCTTGTTTCCTAACAAAATCATGCTACATGCTTTAGAAAACCCAAATATTATTCTACAAATCATGAGGTACTGGGCAAATAAACTCTTTAAAAGTTAATTTCATTAAGTGAATAGGAAGATGAAGCTATTAGAAGTGATGATGTTAAATTTTTAATTAGCTAGAAAGTAAAAGGAAAATACTTTAGCAGATTCAGGGCAGCAAAGGAATAAATATTGAAAAAGATTAGTAGCAAAACTCTTCTTTCAGATCTGTTGGAATATCTGTACTCTGATACTATTTTCTCCCTTGTTTCCCTAAACTTTCCTATTGAAGTGTGGAGAGGGAGTAAAGCATCAAAGACATGCAAAGTCTCTGCTCTACCTGGGGCATCTCCTGGCAGCTCTTCATCTTGGCTTTTCTGCTTATCCTCACCTACCTCTTACACCTCCTCTGCTTAAGAGAAGACAGCAAGTAACGCTGTGCAGCTTTGGCTCGTAGTCAGTTGATTGCACTTTGCAGCCTCAGCCCTGGTAGGTGGTGGGTTTTACCTCCTATGGTGTAAAATGAGCAGATCTGATTTTTCTTGCACAAGTAAAGGAGAAGGAAAGCTGGAGTCTTGGTTTTGTATTGTGCCACAGGGACAAGGAGTGGAGAAATCCTGAGCTCCAACCCAGTCCCCAGGCTCGTTCCCACTCTTTTTGGGTTGGTCTGCCAGCCTCAGAGTTAGTAATTTGGTTTCTCTGAATAGAAAATACATCAAAACCACAGCTTGGGAACCATTGAAAAAACTCACAAAACTTATTTACAGTCAGGCGGAAGCCTGCACACAATCTCAGCTGACAGAATTTTGGGGCTTTTTCTCCTAAGAAGTTGAAATGGTTGCTTTAAAATTTCAATGCAAAATGTTTTGATTGTTCTTTTAACTGAGATTTCAATTTCAAAGTAACCTAACTTTCAAAAAAATATTTTTTTTTTTTCAGAAGTGTTACAGAGTCCCAATATAAAAATGGTAAATTTTGTATCAAAAAAAAACCAAAAAAAAACATTTGGCCAATTTTTTTATTTCAGTCAAGTCATTGAAATTTCAAGTTAATGTAAGAAGGTAAAATTGGAAAAAAAACCAAAACCAAAACAAACCAACTATATTTAAGTGTTCTACTTATCCTTAAACTACATGCTATAAATCCCTGTGATTAATTTAGCAAATTAAGAATTCAAGTTAGAGCACTCAAAAGAAAAAAACTCCACCTCACCCCAAAATGATACTTTGGTATCTTCTTGGTCTATTTCAGATTAGATTATTTCTTTAAGGAAAAAAAAAGCTGTGTTTTTTTCCCTTTGTGATGACGGAACCGAGAAAGGGTTGTTTCAATGCCTCTACAATCCAGAGCAGTACGTGTATCTTGGTGTCCCTGCCCTTTAAAGTTTTCCACTCTGACCCTTCCTCAGTTCTCTCTAGTGCTACTGCCTCAGTTTGCAGGAATGCAAAAGCAGCAGTGCTGAGAGAGCCTTCAAATGACCCATCTCCACGTGGCAATGTAATTGTGAAGGGCAGTGTCAAATGGATCAAGCGACTCTCTCTTGACATGTGTGGTTTCCTTGAAGCCACTGATACCAGTAGAACTGCTGCAAGCAAATTCACATCAGCTGAAATATGGTTCTTGGCAGAATTAGTCATATGATATAGGCTCTATTTAAGATTTATAAAATCTGTTGTCCGAGACACATCTATAGCCTATAATAATCATCACAATTGGAAATAATAAATGTTAATAATTTTGCTAATTACAGCCTACTTTCTTCAAACACAGGCTAAACACAAGATCGGAATTAGCTTTATGTGAAAAGTTTTACATTACTGTTATTATGCTGTTAGGACCTTTGGGGACAAAGGAAGACTGAAACAGGTGCTAAATTTTGTAAATGACCCAGTTTTAAACTAATTTTAACTGTCAAACTAATGAATGGCTTTATGTGAAAGTCTTTGGAAATTCATGCAATACTTGTAAAGGAAGAAATCAAAGTTTGGTTAGGACATGCTGCACTGTTTCAAGGTGGAGAAAAAAAAAAACAAAGGAGAGAGATTAATCTATTTTCTATAAGCAAAAAAATCTCAAGTTTTAACTTTTGGCCTGTGTCTCCCTGGTGTTAAGTGTTATCTATTTTCTGGACTTAATAGACCATAAATATCCTACAAAGTTAAGACATCTTTATTTTAAACATTTTCTAACTTATTTTAGTTTTACATCGATAGAGGAATTCACCTCCATCAACTGAGTGCTGCTTACAATCTTGAAAGAGGTCTTACCATGATATCTTTATATGGATATACTTTCATGCTTTTATATGGATATACTTTAGGTATTTAAATATAACTTCAGAGTAACACCAACAGAAGAGTTGCAGAGGTGTCCTCTGTGAAAACAGTGTACAACCAGTTGGTTAGAGCACTTATCTGGGTAACATTGGATTTTAATCCCATCAGACTGAGAAGGAAATTATATTTGTCTGCCCAGGCTGAGGACTCTGGTTTGCTGCATAAAACCCATCAGCAGTGATATGTTAGAAGGAAACGGCCACAATAGCATCTCCTGAAAAATCCAATCCCGTTGATATTCATGAGGCACACCCATAACATACCTTCTGGCTGAAGCTACTGAAGAGACAGAAATAGTGGAATATGGAGGTTTCTGGACCTTTATTGTACTTATGTAAGGTGGAAATCAGTATTGGCTTGCTCGAAGATGTGGTGCAGTGTGCAAGCACACTTTGAAGCATCTCAGGAGTGACAGGGAAGCACACAGAGGTTAACAGGTTTAGGAGTTTTGTCTTGCAGCTCTGGACCACCACCTTTACCTTCCATATCCATCTTGCTTTAAACACTCCATTGTTTTTTACCAGTGAACCTTTTAACCAGCAGCCAGGGAACATATTTTTACTGTGATTATAGGCTACTGAGGAAAACAGTACAGCGTTGTTATGGAGCCTGAAATGCACGCATCACAGAGACTTACATTGCCATTTGGTAGAAAACATTCAGACACCACTACCTACATGTCAACTCAGTTACAGCACAGTGTGCATTTGCACCTAATACTGGATGTAAACGTTAAAGGGACTCTGTAGTGCATGGTTGATACTTTTGATTTAAAACAAGGCAACAAAAAGGCCAGTAAATGGCCTAGTTGCATTTAAAAATGCCCGTCCACATCTAAAAAGAAAATCACGCCAATAAAATCACACTAGTCTAAAATCAAGCGATCAGATTCCATTTGCGAATGATTGTAAAATTGGAATAAAAAGTGTAAATGGAGCTGAAATGCAGCACTGTTAACCAACTATGTTCTGTAGGCTTCCCTTCATTTACTTTTTTTTATCTAAGGGGGAGGTGGGGGGAAGGTACTGCTGTTGGTACATTATTTCTGCTTAACGCACAAGATCAGTAATTAAATATATTTCTGCTGGTCTTGTGGCCATATGCCTGCAATATGTAAAAATATATTTGCTGTTTCTTTCTTTCTTTTTTTTTTTTTTTTTTTTTTTTTTTAATTCCTTTTGTTCCCAGTACTGACTGCCTGTCAGAGTGAACCCTCCAGATTCCTGTGTGCTGGTATCCATGGGCTCTTTCTTGCCAAGCTGCCAGTCTGGAGCGTCACACCTTACTGCCTTTAAAGATTGCCCTGCAGAGATAGAGGAAAATGGCAATTTTTACATGATGCAGTCTGGCGGCCCAGGAGATTTGAAGTCAGAACTGGTGCCAAGATTTACCCAGGAGAGCAAGCAGAGGCAAAACAGAGAACCTGGGCCAAAGGAAAAAAAAAAAAAAAGAAAGAAAAAAATAGGGGAAAAAAAAAAGCAAAGCAAGAGGGGAGTGAAAGGGAGGGAAGCGTGGCAAGAGTGGGAGCAGGTTTTCTGATCAAGGGTGGAACACGGGGCTAAGCAATGGACACTACATGTTGTTTGCATGTGTTTATTAAGAGGGTCAGGGTCCTAAAGAAAGTCAAAGGGAAGAGGTCGGCTTTTTTTGCATGCCCCAAATTGTAGTAGATTGCAGAATGTAAATGAGACAATTATTACACCAATGCTCATCAAGCTGTGCTGGAAAGACTTCAATAGCCTGATGAATATGCATGCAAATTTGTTAATTAAGTTAATTATTCTGCTGAAAATTCATTTGTCTTCCAAGGACATTTTCCCAATGATTTTAACATGCTTGTGCCATTAGTCATGCTCCATGCTATTTAACATTACTTTTTGTCCACTTTTTCTTTTTTTCCTTCCTTCCTTCTTGCTTTTCTGTTCTATTCAGGTTTGGTGGGCTTTTTTTTTTATTAAAGCTTTAAAACTAGATGATTGGTTCTCTTAACTGACCCCTGCAATGCTGGAAGATACTAGCAGCCAGCTCCATAGGAATCCCCTAAAACCAGATTTCATTCAGATACTTGCTTCAGACATAAAAAGTCCCTAAAATGTCACCTAGGAAAGAGGGGGTGACAGAAGAAGCGGAGGGGGGTGAGCGAACTTATCTGGCATCATTAGAGCTGGAGTCTAAATGAGTCCACGTAGGTCTCTGGAGGGATAAATCTGTCCCTGCTGCAGGCGATTTCCTCAGTTGCAGCCTTGGTTTGGCACAGGGAGTTACCTTGATCTGAAAGGTGCGATCTCCTCACACCTCCCTTCTCTCTGCCTGTACAGCTATACA
>JANIJG010009832.1:0-37251 GCA_024611175.1 Megaceryle torquata
ATATAATATAATGATTTTTAAAATTAACTTGTTTACATACATTTTGTTTAGGGAGAAAGAGGTCCTAAAGGAGATCAAGGAGTGCCAGGAATATATGGAAAAAAGGTAAGTAATTTTATAACCATGAAATAAAGCAAAATTTGTTGGTATCTGTGGTGGAGTAACCTTGGCTGGCTGCCTGATTCCTTCCCAGCCGCTCTCTGCTTCCTCAACAGTATAGCAGGAGAAAATAAGATGGAAAAAAGCTTGTTGGTCCAGATATGGACAGGGAGATCAGCTACCAATTACTGTTATAGGCAAACCAGACTTGACTGGGGGAAAATTAATTTCATTTATTGTCAACTAAAATAGTTTTGGACAGTGAGAAACAAATGCAAAAACACCTTCCCACCCATACTTTTTCTCAGGCTCAACTTCACTCCTTCATGGGATGGGGAATGGGGAGCAGGGTGAGGTAGTCAGTCCGTAACAGTTCTCTGCTCTCCTTCCTCCTCATACTTCTCCCCTGCTCCAGCATGGGTCCTTCCCATGGGCTGCAGTCCTTCAGCAGGAACATATTCCTGCATGGAGTCTACATGGGCTGCAGTTTGGCTACCACATCTCCACCACAGTCCTCTCCACAGGCTGAAGGAGAATCTCTGCTCCCATGCCTGGAGCACCTCCTCCCTCTCCTTCACTGAGCTTGGTGTCTGCAGAGTTGTTTTTCTCACATTTTCCCTCACACCTTAATTTGCTTGTGTCATGTTTCTGTCCTTTCTTAAATGTGTTTTCCTAGACGTGGCACCACTATGGCTGCTGGGCTCATCTGTGCCCTGCGGTGGGTTGGTTGGAGCCAGGTGGAATTGGCTGTGTCTGGAACTGGGCAGTCCTGGCCTCTCTTCACAGAGGTTACCCCTGAAGCCCCTGGGCACCTTCAGCCAATACAATATCATTAATATTTTATAATATTCACAGAGAATTTAATTCTGCAATCCTAATTCAGAAAAACTTCCACTGAAGTTACTGGATATACTTATGTCTAGTAATACTAAGCTCATGCTGTGCTTAGTTGGGTATTTTGAGCTCTCTTCATCTTTGTGTTAATGGATTGATGTAATTAATTTTAACATAACACAAAATGCTCAAATTTTTTTTTTCAAATATGGCTATGCATTTAATATGGGATATATGTATTAATTATAGTGCAAAGAAATCTGGTTTTTTTAATACATAGAAATGTACATGAACCATATAAATGAATGGGAGAGAGGGAGAGGGGTAAATAGAGTGAGGAGAGGAGCGCATGAGTGGAGTGAGACTGCTAGCAGCATGGAAGAGAGGTGTTTTAATCTGTAATTTATATAAAGCAGGGTGTGCTTGTATACACATATTAATATATATGTGTTATATATACAAATTAACAGTTACATTTTCACCTGTCCTTATGTTTTCTTCATGTATTTATTGGTCTAGACTTTTAAGCAATTTGAAAGAGGGTCTCTGCTCACATTTCTATATTTTAGAGCATATTTATGTTTCCATAACAGGATAATCATTAGTTGAACACTGCCTGTGTTAAGAAAGAAACAGATCTTCCATAAATTTTCAAAATAAGAAATAACATCCATGAATTACAAGGTTCAATATATGGAATTTCCAACATAAACGTTGAGCACTACTTTTTATTTGCTGTGTTTCTCAGGGTTCAAAAGGAGAAAAAGGTGACATGGGGTTTCCAGGAATGCCTGGCCGATCTGTAAGTTTTGTAAAGACAATTTACCTTTAACTTTTGCTTCTTAATTCATTTACTGATGACTGTTAACTGTTGCCACAGGGAGATCCTGGCAGAAGTGGGAAAGATGGATTACCAGGAAGTCCTGGTTTCAAGGTATGTACCAATGTATATTTGTATCTCGTCAAAGTCTTTAATAGCATTGCTGTTGATCTAAATATATCCAGTTTATGCTGTGGAGAATTACTGGAAATTAATGTGTGTCACTGGGAAATACAAAATTTTACTGGAGTCAATGGGTAAGCTTCACTGATTTCAGATTTTTTCCTCTCTGGTATTTGATAACATGGACAGGTAGTAGTCACAGTTGGTTAACATAAAATTTTAACTTTCACTGGTAGCCCTTTACAGTAAAGTGTTATGTTGATAAAGCATGAATTCAGAGAATATTTTCATTTTTTTTTTATGCTTGGAAACAATATACAGATAATTCAGTATGTTAGTTTGTGAACCTGTGTACATTTAAACTGAAAGATTTTTTTGACTCTTTTTGTAATTTAATTATTGTAGTACAAAAATGAGACATGCTCATTAGGTTTTAGGCAGTTTACGTTATAATGGTTAACAGAAGCCATATCCTTCATTCAAACATTTTGTCAGCTTGACTTTGACATCTGCTTGCTATAAAACGTTGCTTCACTCTGGATCTGTAATCAAATTCAGAGCAGTAACAAACAGACTGTCTTTGAAGGAAATTTCTGCTGGAGTTTTCCTGTTTTCTTACAATATTAATTCTGGGAAAGAATGTGGAAAAAAAGCATGCCTTGAAACTCAGATTCTACCCATTGTTGCTTCATGTCCAGTTTTTTGTAATTTTAGGTTCATTATTAGCATATATTATATATATATTAATAGCTCTTTGTGTTAAATTTATGTGCTTTTATTTCTGGAATTATTATTCAAATTTTCAAAATAATTTTGGTATCATATGTATTTTGAGTAAGGGCATAAAGATCTTATCATAGCTACTACTGTTGTCATCTGGAATGCTTTGAAATAATCTTCAGACCGTTATTTTACTACAGCTAGACAACAGCAATTTATTACTGTATTATGCACTTCTTCAATAATTGCTCTTCTCAAAAGACAGTTGTCTTTCCTCTCTTTCTGCAAACTGTTTGACAGCTGTCTGTTGAGTGCAGCATGAAGAAATATCGAATTGAGAATACGTCTTAGTGTGTTTGAAGCTGTATTTAAGTGATGTTTGTTTGATGAAGCCTTGACTGGGTGTATTGTTTTGACATTTTGCTTCTTAAAACTCATAATTTACTATTTGAAATAATTATTTTTAATATTTAAAGGAAGGTCTTGTAGTGGTTTTTTTGATATTGTATTTAGCAGCATTTACTGCCTTTTATTTTAAAGGGAGAAGTCGGACAGCCTGGATCTCCAGGCCTAGAAGGACATCGGGGAGAGCCTGTAAGTGATTAAATTGCTGACATATCCTTATGTACTGATTTATTTTGTTCGTTTGGGTTTTTTAGTTAATGGATGTTATGCTTCATGTTTTATCCATGTTGATTTGAATTTACTGATATGTCTGTTTTTATAGAAGTGCTTTTTTATTTACTTCCTTGCCTTCCTGATACACTATCTATGCAATATGTATCTCTGTTCTTCTTGCTCAGCTGGGGAACATGCTAATGCATTTTTGGTTTGCTTGTGTCCAAAGACATGTGTTCCTCTACTGATGTTTATGAAGCTCCTTGGGGCAGTTCATTTTTCCTCCTCTTGGTATGTGATAGCTTGGCTTTGTCCTCCTTGTTTGGCTCTTAAGGACACCATACTTTGCTGGAAGCAGAGGAGCCAAAGTATCTGTATAAATTGCTGAAAGCTTTGAGTGTTGAGAGACAGCTGTCTTCAAACCATCAGTAATTCTTCTGCAGGCCAAGAGCAGTAAATGGAACATTGCCTTCCAGAGGAATTACATTCTGCATTTTATTTTTAATTGTAAGATAAGGATAAGCTTTATACATTCAGAAATTTTTGTGATATTGATTATAACAAGAGGCAGTATGTATTATATGGTACTGAAATCTGGTGGAGTTTTGATAACTAGGAGATGGAAATAATGCTCCCAGATGAAAAATTCTGAACCTCTTTCATTTATATTTTTTATATGTTCACCAAAACCTTATAAAACACTGTGACTAGACTGCAAAACACTGGGCAGTCATTCCCAAGAGACTTTCTTCCCACATGACTGGCTTAAGTGAAGAACACACATAATTCCTTGCTTGGCTTTATTTTTTCCTCTTTTTCTGCTCCAAATAACTGAGATATATTAACCTTTTATGATCTATGGTATCTTCAGATGTAAGAAAGACTAAAATTGAATGTTAATTAAAAAACCATAAAATACAAGTGAAGAGGTTTTGGTGTATTGTTAGTACACCATAACAAATGTGTTGAGATAATAACAAGACTTTTGTTATTGTCCCTAGCCTTGATTTGTCTCTCTTCATTTTTAGAAAAAATGTTAGTTCGTTATTGTGATTTATTTTATTTTTAAGTATTCCAAAAAATAGGAAGCAGAAGCCATTTCTGTCGTGGAGAAAAATAGGTATTTAATACTTTAACAGCTTTCTTTCCAATCTGATACCTTTGGTTAAGTCTGACCTTTATCTACTAAAGAACTATATTTTGGTTAAAAATTAATATAAATGCTTCACAATATAACAGCGGTGTAAACTCATCACTTATCATCCCATACTTTTTCTTTAAGGAGAAATTAAATTCAGATTCAAGACATTAAAATGACTGAGAAGTCTTTTAAAATCACCATGAAAAAAGACTTCCAATGTATAAACAACTACAAAATATTTGTACAGACCTAACAGGGCAAGCAGATTGCACTATATGCTTAATTTATAATAAGTAGAGGTTCTTCTGAAGAGCAGAACATCTATGTGCTCACCTGGAAATTGTCTCAAGGTAACCAGTAGGAAGTTTAAGACCCTGCTTGTCTGTCGTTAGTGCTGTGTAACGTGTAGCACCAAACTGCATGTGCAAACATGGTGCTTCAATCTATTTAGAGCATGGAAGAGGAGCAAAGGGCATTTCTGTGATCTTCTCTGGTGGTATACCCCAGTATTTAGGGCACTGAGAGAGGGACTGAACTCTGCTGTGACCTCCCTGTGACAGCCAGATAAGCTGCCTAAGCTCAAGAAAGGCCTTGGATGATGCTGTTTAAACTGACTCTGTATCTTAGCCAGCCAAATGTAACTGTGGCCCTGGGACAGTTCAGAAGGTTGCATCCATACCCCTCACCTCTACCCACACAAACAGATGCAAACAGTCTTTATTTCTTCCATTCACCCACAGTAGTGTTAATGGACTAATTTGTTAAGCTCTTCTTTTTCAAAATAGCCATCTTATGATTCCTCTAGCTTTAGCAAATAAAAAGAGCATGGTTGCAAAATGAGTGGATCTTGAGACAGCATCCAAGAGGCAACTGTCTAGGATGGAGAGCACAGATTAACTGAACTTCCATTGCCTCCAGCCTCTGAGAGGTGTGGTTATTTGCTGGTATATTATTACTCTTATCAATCCTCAGATTTATGGACAGGAAAAAGTAGGTTGTAAAGCTAAGTAAATAATTCGAAGTGACATGGTTGTTTTCCTTCAATAGTATTGTTTGGAACTTGAGTTAGCCAGGTTGTTCCAGTCCTACCCACTCTGTGTAAGAATAACATTCGACAATATGGACAGAATAATTTAGATAATGTTAATAAAGCTGGTAATTGAGTTCACTTTACTCATGAGCTAAATAGGCCATGCCATCACTCGAGTAGTTTAATGGCTTGTCATCTTATTTTACCGATGGCAGGCTGTTTTGATAAATACATTTTTTGAGGAGCTAAGTCTCTAAAGGGTAGAATAAATCAAGATTTATTTGACCTTAATTTCAGCCTGTCTGTCCTTTTTAACATGGGTTGAGTTTTGTCAGAGTTTTCTTGCAGTGGAAGCTTGAGGAGAAGTGGACTTCTTATTTTTACAATCATGTAGATGAGAACTCTGGACTGAGTGCTTGTGGGTGAAGCTGGCAGGACATTTGTAGCTCTTTTCTAGGCCTAGTATATGCTGTCCTGCCACATGTAATATGTCTGAACATTTGCAACTGCTCATGTTTACTCTACAGAAATCATATTTTTCAGAAATACATCTGCAAACACTTAAAATGGTAGAGTTTGCTCTTAATATTTAGGTCACATCACAAGACCTCAGATGTGGCCTCATTTGTGCCAGCAATAGAAGCATACATAACACAGCTTTCAGCTTCTGACCTGACTCCCACTACCTGTACTCCCAGTTTATCTGTTGATCTCTTGTAACTGTGTCAGGAACATCAGATCCAGATCAATGCGTACTCTGAAAAATGTGTGGTTTATGGTAGGGTATGGTAGCAGAATTCTTCATGAAGTGTGTTCGTGGTACACTAAGGATATAGAAGTCTCCAAGAGAAGTTGCTTTATTTTTCTTCATAAAGCAGAAATCTTTAAAGTTATTGTAGAAACTAGTATAGCCACGTAGCCTGTATATTTGGAAGACAAACCTAAAGTTTATGGAATTCTCCTGCATCTATAGCCATGCTGAAATTAATAGAAACAGGTTCCAAGGAAAGAAAACTTCTAACGTAGTTACATGGTTAGTCTATCATGAACTGCATACTGACAATGTTCCTTAGGGATCCTGTTCTCGGAAAAAATGCCTGGCAGCCTATAATAGAATAATAACAACAATATCATCACCACCACTAACAATAATAATAAACATAGGAAAGAAATTATATTTACTTATTAAAATATAAATGTAGTTGATTCTAACGAACTTTCTTCTTCACCACAGCTTTACACATTTTATATCAGACTATTGTTTCATAAACTGACATACAAAAATGAGTAAATATTTTCAGAATGGAGGGAGTTCTGAAAAATTATGTTTTGCTTATCTTTGCCTGCTGCAACAAATTTTTTTTTTCACTTTTTTTACACCCTTTTTTGCCTCTAGCCATGTGTACATTCTCACAAGAATCACTGAGTAGAGGAATACTAACACCAAAACCACTGTATTTGAGTGAATAATGTGAAATGAGTGAACAATGTGTAAATAGGAACATGTTTTATAAGATTATCTAATATAGTTAGATGAGACATGCAAATTCTAACATGTGGAAGTCCCCTTTAAAGTCTACAATATAATCAAAAAGTAATTTTAATATGATTTTGGTATATTAAACTTGGTTAAGTTAGGTAGACCATATGAGAGGGGAAAGTAGCTGGAATAGGATGGTACTGTGAATAGTGGAAAACTTAGTAGTTGTTTTTAAGTATTTGTGAAAGGAAATTTAAAATTCTCAGTCAAATCCTTTGCAACAGTTAATAGAGTGTAAGCTATGAGAGTCTGTTTAGGAGGAAAGCTACTATTCTGCTTGAATAAAACAGCTCAAATTTTCTACTTTTAGTGGTCATATTTATCAACTGTATGTGTAGAGTTGATTCTGATAGCAGTCATATTTGAAAATGCAGCATCATGCGTGAACACTTTGTCAGTCCCATCTTACTATTTCACAAATAGAAGTAGCACAGTGTGTTAGTGTTGACTGAAACAGAGGATGACCTCTAGTGAAATACTTACACCAAATGTATGCACAAATGTGTTTTCCAGTGTTCACAATTACATGCTTTGCTTGATGCACTTTATGTTGGTGTTATGTTGGTTTGTACCAGTTTTAGTTAATGAGTTGCTGCTTGCATTGGTTGCATTGGTATTTTATGTCTGCATTTATGTACTGAGTTACATACTGAGTTAGAAACCTAAATCCTCTATCTATACAGTAGGCCTTGTGAAAAATACCCTTCTTTCTGAAACTGTTACTTCATTTATTTTTAATGCACCTAGTCTGATTATTGTTGTATTTCTATTTTTAATCTCTCAATAGATTAAATCATAAAATCCTCTTGTGTTTTATGTGCTCAAAAGATCATGTGTTGTGTGGATTTAATACTTGTGAAAATGTTTCACAAAGTGCTAAATGTTCATTCAAGTTTTATATTGCCTTAAATTAGGCACTGCTATGAAATAGCACTCTATAAGTAACACATTTAGAAGAAATTATTTCCTGTCAGTCTTCAAGAGGAAAGAGATCAGGAGACTCAGGAAACTGGTTGCTGTGAGTCTATCAGAATTCTTAGCTTCAAATCTAATATTCATGCTTAACCACTACTCTGAGGTGCCTCGATAGTAGCAGCTAAACTCTCAACACTGATGGCCTGCTTTTCAAATGCGTCAGCATTACAGTCATAGGGGAGATAAGGACAATGTGTACTCATTTGCTCTGCAAATGAGGTTGTGTGGGTCTCAAAAGAACACCTTATTTCTTTGTTGACAATTCTGACTTTGACCTGTAAACACACATATGTATAAAGTGTAATGGTTATTCAGGTAGGGTGTTTTTTTCTACGTAAACAGTAAGGCTTTGGTAGGCATATGCCATACATCATTATTTCTTTGCAACTAGGTTTGGTTAGTTGAATTAATTTTTTTTAATTATTGTTTCTTTAGTTCTTCTAATTTCTTAATTGTTGGAGTAGACAAAGCAGAATCTTGCTGATGACTTTCTGATTGTCGGAGCTACTACAACAGATACTGTTAGGCTTGTTCCCACTTGAGGAAGGGGGAGATGACAGCTTTGGCAGCACAATACTTTCCAATAATTGTTCTTGTTGGAGCTGCTACAACAGATATTGTTAAGCTTATTCCCACTTGAGGAAGGGGGAGATGACAGCTTTGGCAGCACAATACTTTGCAATAATTGTTCTTTAATTACACAGTGCTTGCTGTAAGCTCAAGCACATTTTTTAGACTGCAGGCAGGTTTTCCTGTCAGTTGCAACTTTTAGGTCCACTTTAGCTGTATATATTTTTAATAGACTTTATTTGCAACCTAGTTAATCTTCTTCATTCTGACTGACTGACAAGTTATTTTAACTGAATTCATTCCATACTCTATTTTCAGCAGAGTTAATTGCTATTAAGAAGTTAAAAATTAGAATGGTGCTGTATAGAAACAGGTAATTAAAGAGTTCTGTAACATCAGGCAGACTAGTCTGAACAACTCTGTTATTCCCAGTTGACATAAATGATACAAGACATGACAACTAATCTGATGGTGCAAAGTGTATTGAAGTCAGTGGTAGGATTCCCATTAAATTCAGTCTGGACTGTAGTCACAAAAACATCTGTAATAAACTTGGACCCACTGACCTAATGGAACTTCCAAACTAATGCCTGCTTTTCTAAGTGGTAGTACTAGCATTTCTGTCCCATCTAATTCTCACTTTGTCAATTCCTCATGATTTCTAATTTCTATATGTCTATCTTCACACACTATGCTATTACATTAATTATGCTAAATTTCTCTAATTATATAGTAACATTTTAATCTTTATTTTATTTACAGAGACTTAGGAAAGTATTATTTTTGGATTTTTTTTTCAAATTTGACAGCTGGAAAATCATGTGGAGAAAAGGTGGCATACCTTGCTGCTGTCTTAAAGAAATGGCAGCAAGGTATGCCACCTCTTCTCCACATGCTTTTCTCCACATACAGATGCAATGTTAGCAAAGGTAATTTCTTAAAAGTTGTAAGGAGATATGAAAGGAGCTGTAGTTGAAAGCCTATTATGGACATGAATGTCATGTACCATAAATAGTTATAAACAGTACTCATAGTAGTTTTATGCTTTAATGCAGTAATGACCTAGTAGTTTATAGCTACACTGGCACTTTTCTTACTAATTCATGTGCAGATACACACCAGCATTCCTCCTCCATTGTGGTTGTTTTGTAAACACAGTGATAGAAATACCTCTGACCAATATGTTGTACCGCTTTTAAATCTCCCTGCTGACTTGCTGAACTGTATTATAAACAGATGCTTGTTTGTTAAAATGTCTCTTAATAATGTGTTAACCTTTTATAAATTTAAAAATCTGTTAAACAGATTAGTTCTGAAAAAACTGTCCTGCAGCAAACACTCAAAGGTGCAGCTGTGTTAAAGAGTGCAGTGACTACTTTCTAAGCACAAATTAGTGATAGTACTTATTTATTTGTATTCCATGAGTGATTCTAATGAATTTTTATATGCAATGAATGTTTATATGCAAACCCACAAGCTCTTCTAAGGGTTGTCATGACTTTTATGCATTAAAATAATTGTGGGTGCTTATTGGAAATTTTCATGTAGAGACTTTAAACTTGGTATTATACCTATTAGCTATCTGTACTAAAAAGTGAGCTTTAATTCCCAGATGGACTTCTTTGACATAAGCTTATACTGTCTGTAGATTAAGAGTTGTGACACACATTGCTCCGCCTGTGGTTTTTCCCACTGAGGGGATGATCACATTCACTTCTTACTGCAGCCTCAGCCTTAGACTGTCGTGTTTGTAGCTTGGCTAAGATAGATTCTAGAGATCTGGTATGAAACTAAAAGTGAATCACCTTGGCAGTATGGGCATACACAATGCACATCAGATATCCACTCGCATGTTAATATTACTCAAAAGCACATCTCTGTGCCCATTTACATAATTGTGCATTTAGGAGACTGGAAGCCTTCGCATCAGTTGCAAAGACCACATGCCTACAGCACTATCTTTTTTTCTGAGTATCATAAACTTAATATTGCAGTGGGCCTTTTTGTAGAGATGGATTATCAGTATTTGAACATTATAGCTATATGATTTGACTTTCAGTGTATTTTTAAGTGGCAAAAAGGCAGTTTACTATCACTAGTTATTATTTAAAAGCATTTCTGATTAGTTGGTTTATGTTATTTTGAGCAAATGAGGTACAGATACATTTTAAGTGGTTTAGCTAACATACTACAGCTTGGACTGAAAAAAAGACATTCTAGAATATTACTGGACTTGACCAACTAGAGATTTTTGAGGAGTTGAACGAATGAATCCACACAATGGTAAACTGATTGTGTATTCTTTATCACAAATTCATTTACTCCTAAAACTCTGTTAAAAATATGATTGGTATACTGAATTGTTGTAGGTTAAAGAATTAGCACTCTATAATCTCTGTGTATGTGAATCCAGCTTGGATCTATCTGGGTGGGGGATCTGAGTTAGAAACTTTAAAAGTTCTTTAAACATTTTTACTTTCCCTGTAAGTTTACTAAATTATGTATTTGCTTAAGTGTTTAATCCAATTTGGTCTGATTTAATACTCTTCAGGCATAATGGGTTAATTTACTCTGCTAAGAAGAGAATAACCACTAAAGAGGTCCTGAAATTTATATAGTAAAACTAGTATAAAATAGGTATGCCTTGAGTGATCAGCATTCCCTTCCTTTGACATGTGATATTTTAAAAATTACTCATTTGCATTATTTTGGATCCACCCCAGACTTTGGAGATAACACAGAAAGTCTGGAGGAAGGGAAACCTTCCCTTGATTGTGGAAAATCAGATTAAAGACCAGTTAAGCAAACTGAATATTCACAAGTCCATGGGTCTTGATGGGATGCACCCACGATTGCTGAGGGACCTGGAAGAAGTCATTATTAGGCCACTCTCCATCATCTTTGAAAGGTCCTGGAGAACAGGTAAGGTGGCTGAGGACTGGAGGAAAGCCAGTGTCACTCCAATCTTCAGTAAGGGCAAGAAGGAGGACCTGGGAAACTATAGGCCAGTCAGCCTCACTGTCATCCATGGAAAGATGATGGAACAGCTTGTTCTAGTCATCATCTTAAAGCATGTGGAGGAAAAGAGGGTTATCAGAAGTAGCCAGCATGGATTCACCAGACAGAAGTGTTGTCTGACTAATCTGATAGCCTCCTATGATGGCATGACTGGCTGAGTAGATGAGGGGAGGGCAGTGGATGTTGTCTTCCTTAACTTTAGCAAGGTTTTTTGACATTGTCTCCTACAGCATCCTCATAGGCAAGTTCAGGAAGTGTGGGTTAGATGAATGGACAGTGGAGTGGATTGAAACCTGTCTGGAAGATAAGAGCTCAGAGGGTTTTGATTAGTGGCACAGAGTCTAGTGGGAGGCCTGTAACAAGTGGTGTTCCCCAGGGGTCAGTACAGGATCCAGTCCTCTTCACTATATTCATCAGTGACCTAAATGAAGAGACACAGTGTACCTTCAGCAAGTTTGCTGATGACTCAAAACTGGGAGGAGTGGCTGACACAATGGAAGGCTGTGCTGCCATCCAGTGTGACCTGGACAGGATGGAGAGCTGGGCTGAGAGAAACTTTATGAAATTCAACAAGGGCAAATAATCGGGTACTGCACTTAGGGAGTAATAACCCCATGCACCAGTACATGTTTGGGGCTGAACTGCTGGAAAGCAGCTCCAGGGAAAGCAGCTCCACGGAGAAGGACCTGGGAGTTGTGGTGGACAACAGGATGACCATAAGCCAGCAGAGTGCCCTTGTGGCCAAGAAGACCAATGGCATCCTGGGGTGCATCTAGAAGGCCAGTAGGTTGAGGGTGGTGCTCCTCCCCCTCTATTCATAGAATCACAGGATTACTGAGGCTGAAAAGACCTCTGGGATCATCAAGTCCAGCCTGTGTCCCAACACCACCACATCGGGTAGACCATGGCACTAAGTGCCACATCCAGCCTTTCCTTAAACACCGATTCTGCCCTGGTGAGGCCACATCTGGAGTATTTTGTCCAGTTCTGGGCTCCTCAGTTCAAGGAGGAAAGGGAACTGCTGGAGATGGTACAGCAAAGGGCTACAAAGATGATGAGGGGACTAGAACATCTGTCTTATGGCAAAAGACTGAGGGAGTTTGGTGGTTTTAGTGTGGAGAAGAGAAAACTGAGGGGGGAACTTACCGATGCTTACAAATACTTGAAGATTGGATGTCAGGAGGATGGGACCAAGTCTCTTTTCAGTGGTGCCCAGTGATAGGACAAGAGCTAATGGACACAAACTTGAATGTAGGAAGTTCCATCTGAACATGAGGAGGAACTTCTTCACTTTGAGAGTGATGGAGCACTGGAACAGGCTGCCCAGGGAGGTGGTGGAGTCTCCAATTTAAAACTCACCTGGATGTGTTCCTGTGCAACCTTCTTCAGGTGAACCTGCCTTGGCTGGGGGGGGGTTGGAGTAGATGATCTCTAGAGGTCCCTTCCAGCCCCTATCATTCTGTGATTTTATGGTAATAATACTTACAACATTCCTGAATTTGTGTGCTAATTTCATGTATCCTTTTCTGAAGTCAAAAGTGCTTGAAGACAATGTTTGAAAAAGGCTTTACTGAAGTAGAAGGTGCTTGAAGAGAATGTTTGGTCTGGTATATGGTGTGTATTGGGCTGACACCTGCCATTTTAATGCTAGCAAAGTTGGTGTTCATGCTTCCAGTAAATTTTTCACATGTGCTGATTAATCCTGAAACAACAGCATCTCTCCATTACTGTTTTCATCTTAAGCCACACAGTTTTCAAGGAACACTTCAAGATGCTTCCAGATCCTTCAGTAATATAGATAATACATTGGAAATTACATTTTTAACAAAATGGATATTGTATATTCCTCAACAGAAGCATTATGGCTAGGATCAGAAAAATAAAACATGTACAGTAAAATACTTACAGATTTGAATGAAATTCTGACAGCCAAAGCACCCAATAGTCCCTATTGGGTAGCAGTATCATCACATGATTTTGGCCTGATTTAGTTATATATTCATTATCTTTTAACTAAAATATTATATAACAAAGTATTTGAAATTATTAAGTAATGTTTTGCTGTTTGTTGGGAAGAAAGAGCAGAAAATGAAAAAAAACTTCTTCTGTAAAGGGGAATATTTTATTAGACAACCAGCAGAGTAAACATCCCATTTATGGATTGTGGCAGAGGAGTTACAAGTAAGTAACATGCATGGTAGTTTTTTCTCTTTGTGTTTAAATATTTTGCAGCTATGCCAGCTTTATTTGTGTATTTGTCTATGATAATTTTTTCCTCTCATGTATTACAGAAGTAGGATATAAAATAGCTCCGTTTCTAGTATCCATACTAATAGAATTAAAAATACTTTTAGTAGCAATAAATGGTTATTTAGACAGTAGATTTTCTGCAAAAATACAAGGCATAGAACATATTTAGTTTAGGAGATTACAAATAAGAATGTAATTTCTGCATTGCTTTCCTCTGGAATTCACAGCAGTTGCATTCAAGATTATTTTTCAGCAGCTGTGTTCAATCGCACAGACAATGTCATGTATGTTAGACTATGTTGGCCTGCAGAGTGCATCAATATGCAATTAATAATGTGCCTGTCCTAAGTGGCAAGTCACTAAACACTGCTTACTGTCGTCTTTTCATTTTGTCAGGTCTCAGAAGCAAGCTACAAAAAGTTGAGATGCATCTGGATTTTTTTTTGGCATCTTTTTAACATATGCTGTAAATGGAAATGTTTTTTATCTCTAAATACTTGTCAGACAATAATGTTTCAGCTCTAAGATTATAATTTATAGTGAATAAAAGCAGAGAGTTTGTAGGGCTTTTTTCCCACATTTATGGTGTATAAATGGAAAATTCTGACCAATTGAACTGTACATTGCTAATTCCACATAGACACAGGCAATGCTATAGGAGCTAATGCTTAACAATACAATTTCTGTTTGTGTGTGCAAATTCCTATTTCACTTTTAGGCACACACATTATCGATTGTCACTGGTTTGTACCATTGCATTTTAACATAACAGTAATATCAAGTGTGATTTGAATTGTATTAGTATGGCCCAAGGGCAAATTCCTAGATGTATTCAAATGTTGCTCCATAGAGCACAGGGATGTTGTGTTCCAGGTCTCTAGAGAAAGTGCCCTCTTCTTGGTATGAATTGTGTCTCTGTTAATGTTCATGCTAGAAAATAATAGTCGACTAAATTACTTTAACATATCCCCTAAATATTTCTATCTTCCTTTCCTAATACACCCTGAACATTAGGAATTAGCATTTTGATTTGCAGCTTAGGTAAATATCTGCTGAAGTTTCCAGTGACTCTGGAGACTTAACAGAAACTTTCCTCATCCGATTGTTATTCTTAGAAACCAAACATAGGTAGTAGACTATGAATGAAGACACTCAGAATATAGCAGCTGTAAATATTTATTATTTCAATTGATTTAATTTACACATTTCTGTTCTATTCTGTGCTTAACATGTTTATGGTGAGTTACTTAACCACAAGTAGAAAGAGGATTACCAAAAGGACATTTCACTTTCCTCCTTCTGATCCAAATTCAACAGGGTAGTAACAGGGTAGCCAATTTTCATACTAGTCATCATACTTCTTCAACATATGGGACAAGCCAGAGAAAAGATTTGCTGTACCATTGTCCTCAGAAGGTCTGAGTTGCATCCTCCTTGAGAACTGTGGTCAGGGTGGTGATATGAAGCAATCTAGCTGTAACTCTGTCAGGAAGTGCTGCATGTGGGAATCTAATCTAAAGTCTGTACTCTGATAATTATCCAGAATGGTTTTAATTTCACCTCATATAGTTAAGTATTTTATTATAATTATTGTATTTAGTCCAACTCTATGTTGTGGTTCTTCTTTGATACGAAATATTTCTGCATAGGATCTTCTGAATATCTTGAAATTTGGGGAAATTTGGTGGAGTTAGTGTTTTTCACTTTTGTAATTGCATATTGAAATTACAGTGAATTGAAGATATAGAAAGTTGTCTGAATACAGGCTGGCTTCCAAACCATAAACAACATGCTAAACAATCTTTAATCAGAGTGAATTTAAATCCCTTTCTAAGGTTTAATTAATATTTCTGTTGAGATTAAAATACCATGTTGGTATAAGACTTCTCCTTCCCAAATTGGAAAAAAAAAAAAAAAAAAGAAAATTTATAAAATATGTTGGGGTTTTTTTATTATTTGTACCACATGTTGGTTTTTTTGTCTTCATTATACTGTATGTTATGACCAGCATTTGTTTTTTTTCAGACAGATAATGTTAAAATATTGTGTATTTGTGTTCAGCCATTGTTCTACAAAGATTATATGTCTCAAATCAAATAGTATTCTGGGCTTATGAAGCACAAGGAACACAGTGCTTATGAGATCTTATTCTTAGATCAAGCTTTAAAAAAAATTTACTTTAGGATAAAGGTACTATAGAAATACGAAGCCATTTAAGAAACAACATTTCACTCTTATTGTACAAATTAATTTTTGCTTTAGTAATTAGTTTTAGTGTTTAAATTTAGTCTTAGTGATTGCTATGTTAGTCAAGGTGTTATTTTCCTTTGTGCTCTGAAAAGGTTTGATCTCAGTCTCTTCACCAACTTTTCTTAGCTATTTCTTCTCAGATAAAAATTGCCAAACAGACTCAGACAAAAGGAATTATCACTGAACCTTTTTCTCTGGCAGTGGATAGGAGTATGTAGAAAAGTATTATTTTTTTCATCTGTTATTTACTGCCAGGTTCTGTCTGTCAGAGCTTTTGGGAGTTCCTTAGCCAAAAATACATGCTGGCCCCATCCTACTTAATAGATAGCAATAGACCAGTTTTCTAGTAATTTTTTAGTCCTTTTTGGAAACAGTTTTAGTGTTTTCATTTGCTACATCCTGTGACAAATTTCACAGTATGCACCATATGGAAAAAAAAAAGTATGATTTGTTGTTAAACCTGTTCACTGCTAATTTAACTGACTTCTTACTACTGGAAGAGGGGGATTGCTAGAAATTGTGTTCTTTTGCATCAGTGTTACTTGTGTGAACAGAGCTGCAATTCTTGACGTGTCAGACAGCCAGGCATTTTGGGTGCAAGGAGTAGAGCAAAGTAGTGCAAAGCTGGTGCCCTTTGAAGAGGCTCTGCCATCCTCAGCCTGCCCTCTCTCATGTGTGCAAAGTGCTGAAATTGTGTGACCCATCATAAGCCTTTCTCCATAATTTAAGTAGTGGAGAAAATTTACAACCAAAAAATTTGAAAGCATGTAACTGAATGAAATTTTAAACATGTTGAAGGCATATAACATGAATATTAGTGTGTTTACATGTAACTGTCAAACATGGGTCTGTTAGTCAGCTAGTAGAAGTCAGTGTAAGCATTTTAGACAGATTGGATGTTGGTTTGCACAGTCTGTAGGGCTGGTGCCCATCATGGCAGGCAGAGAGGGCATCACGGTGTCACCTGCAGAGCTGGGGGTCTCTGGTATTGTCTGTTCACCCACAAAATAATTGAGAAGTCAGATATTCATATTATTTTGAAGGGTTTTTACAAGAAACATTGACACCACTTTCAGCCTGTGACAGGATATACACAGTTTTAATTTTCTGTTAGTATTTCCAGCTTTCAGAACACAGTTATCCAAGAACTGCATTGTTGGCAATGCAAGAGAGGTCACTTTGTTCCACTTTTAACATACGTGTGCTTTATTTTTAATAACATATTTGCCAAAAAGAAAAAAGTGTTCACAAACTCTGGTCTTATAACTGCAAAGATCTCGGTAATGCTTTTTCCTTTCTGCATTTAATTTAAAGCTGCTGTGCTAGTGCAGTGAATGCTCATTATGTCTGTGGGAATGGTTCTTTTTATTTAGCCCATTTTTCTTTGTCAGCAAATCCAACTACTCAGTAGTAGCAGATGCAGCTTCCTTGAATTTCTTCTACACATATTTTGCTACTTTCCCTGGTAGAAAGTTTTATCCATTGTCCAAATTGGGTTTGTGTCTTTCATTCTATTAGGATTATCAAGCATTTGCTGTAATCTTTTAAGAAGTACCTTGACTGCTGTACTTTTATCCATATTATGGTTTGACTTATACTTTTTTACATACTTCCAGTAAATCTCTTGTGTATCACTAAGTATACTTTTCCAACTAAGGATCAATAATACATAAATAGTTCTATTTTTTCAGGTGTTTAAAGGGATCATGGGAACATATGGATAGATAGATATCTTCTGTGAATCTTGTTCTGTTGCTATAATTAATGTAATGTCCTTTAGTGTCTTCTCAGAATCAGAATTGCAGATTTTTCAGAGTGGAAGAAGCCATTTGATTAAAACATAATTCAGAGAACTCACATACACTAGAAAAAACATATTTTTATCAGTAGTCACGACTTCCATCTGTTTTAAACTCATTACTTCAGATGACTCTGATTAACAGTTACTCTACTGAAGAAAGAGTAAGGACAAAATTAGCACCATTTTGGCAAACTGAAACTCTGATTACATTTTTTCAGTGCCTTGCTGGGAATCTTTTGTGAGACTTGTGTCACTGCCTGAATTACAAGTGGTCATTAGAGATACAGTTTGATTTTTTTGTTGTGTAAATGGGCAACTTTCATGAAAGTTACAGTTGATCATTTGGTTTTGTGTTTTGGTTTTTTTTTAAATTTATGTAATCTAAACAAGATGGAGTCTTAATGTAATCTAAACAAGATAGAGTCTTAGCATATAACCTCACTGATCCTCAGTAAAAAAAAAAAAAATGAAAGCAGATACTATCTTAAGCCCTAAAATAAACTATAACAATTACCAATATTCAACAATAATAGTAGAGATGCTGGTAGAGAAGCTTTCCCCCAGTTAATGACCTTTGAAGTAAAGGGTCTCTGCTTATCTTACATATTACTACTTTTCTGCTTTGTTTTTGTGGGTTTTTTTTGGTTTGTTTTTTTTTTCAGATGATCTCACTGTTTAAACAGGAAGTATTGTTTTATTGTAACTTTTTTAATCATGATCATTTTTATAGAGAAATTGCTTATTATTTCATATATTTTTGTCTTGATGCTGAAAGGAGAATGCATGGTTTGAAAACTGTTCCATAGTGATTTGCTGTCCCAGACAGTATTTATCAAATGTTTGACACATTACAAAATAAGTCCAGATGTACTGTATTCAGTAAGGAGCCTGTTTAAAGCAGTAGGTTGAGAGACTACAGCTTTGTATACTACCCTAAGAAAGTAAGGTAATATTAAGTTAATCATACTAATGTTCTCTCCATCCTCCTGGGGAACTGACTGCAAAACAATTTGCTCATAACAGAGAAAATTTTGGAATTACTCTGTAATTTTGCTTCTTTCAGAGCTAGAATTTTATGGTAATTTGTATGTTCTCTATAGTCTGGGAATTCCTGTTTTCCATACTAGGGCCATCAGCCAGTACTGAAGAATCAAGTCCTACCAGGCACTGAAGAGATGGGGAATATTAAAGACAATAGCAGAAAATAAGTAATAGAATAGGCTAGTAAAGACTTATTTTAGGAGTGAAATACTTATTCTTTTGTTCTGGGAAAAGAATGCATAGCTGTTTCTGCTATTTGCAAGCATAGAGTTAAGTGTGAGGGAGTTTAAATAATCCATAATATTAGCTAGAAAAAGTGGGAAAAATAATTTGAGAAAGGTAACTTGTGGCTTAAGTAAAAATGTTTACACCTAGTTGATCTGTAGATAAGGCCTCAGGCAATTTACTTAGTGGATTTTTTTATGGGGCTGCATGGAGGAAAATCCAGCTGTTTAATATTATCCAAAACAAAAATAGACACTTCACAATTAATGAGGGCTACAAGGAAGATTTTCCAGGGATTGTGAAACCGTGTTCTTTTTACAGTTAAATCCATTGTATCTGCCAGATATAATCAAAGATGGATTTAAATTGCTAGAATTGGGATAAAATAGAATACTTATACAGAATTATATGTGTCATTACTGAAGCTCATTATCACAGTAGAAACTAATTCATGCTTTTTTGGGGTGTTCTGACGTCCCAGCTGGGGGGGCTGCAGCTGACGAAGACTGCATTAGGAGATTTAGTTCATACTCAGATGAGCTTCATCCTGTGAAGAAGCTGTGAGCCCCACGGCTAAGAATTGCTATTTCTCACAAGTAAAGTATACCCATTGCTCCTTTTACTTTTGAATATCCTAGTTTACACTTAAATGCCTTGTGGTTCCGGGCCAACGTGAAGACTTTGTCAAAAGCTGTTGCTACCTGAGCCTATAGAGAACTATCACACCAGGCATATACAAACAAGCAAACAAACAAACAAACAAGCAACAAAATAAACCCAAACCAAAAAACAGAGGTCACTTTTGCTCCCGAGAATGAGACATCGTGGTGTGGGGTATTTGTTTGCTTAGGCATTGACACCAACAGCCATTTGAGATGTGTGAGGGCCACAGTAACATCTGTCATGTGCGATGCAGTTCTTAGTGCAGTCTTTTTCAAAGGGTAGACTGGCTATCCCACAGCACCTTCAGTGACACCAGAGAAGATTTCAGTTACTTATATAATATTCAAGTGTCACTTTATGTCCTGGAGGTACCCTGCAAAGCTTCCCCAGGTCTGTAAGAAGAGCTTAGAAAGCTGACAGGCTTTTAGGTACACATAGATAACACAGAGTGGAAAATATATGTTTAAACAGGCAAAGGAGGCTAAACAAAGGGTAAAGTCAGCAGTGTCCCAATAAATACAAAATCTTGGTTAGCTGCCAGACTGATACACGATCATGTTAGTTTTTAGGCCCAGACTCAGCAGTGTATGGTAAAACTGCAGCTGACAATCTTTATAGAGTAAACACATTTTTAAACCAATGAATTAGATTTTCTAGACTATCTTGCTGACTTTAAATTTATTGTGATTGTAGCACTTGCTGACAAATAATATTACAGGCTATTATAGGGTAAGGGAAGACTTCCCATTTAAGGGAACATTTCAGAGAAAGGAGGAAAACATTTGATTAAATGAAGGTAATTGAGAGTCAGATTGATAATGCTGAGAGAATTAAGGCAGTTGTAAGGCTTGCCATAAACTTCATTTTTAAATATGAAGAAACACTGAATAAACCTTACATAAAATTTGTTGTTAAAGAAGGGGAACAAATAGCTGATTCACAAATGTAAGACTGTCTAACTCACCTAAGGACAGATATCACTAAAGCACAGTAGATGCCTTGATTTTTAGCTCTTCTGCATAGAAATGTAATGCTGTGTTTTATTGGTATTATAATTGCATATAGGATAAATATAAAGCATTTAAAATAAGATTTCTGGAAAGACAAAGAAAAGAAGAAAATCTAGAACTGCAACCTCTTTTTCTTATTTTGTTTGAACAGAATGTTGCTTGATAGCTTTGCAGAGGACGTCCCCAAAGGCAATTTTTTTCCATAGGCCAGTGAATCATAAATTATTCCATAGCATTGATTCTGTTACTCCCAATGGGTGGCAGTTTTCCCATTTGTAGTAGTTCCAAACATTGTGTTTCCCTTAGTGGCAGAAAAATTGCATGATGAATCTGTTTCATATTAAGTTTTGATTAAACACAGGCATTTGTAATCATTTTAGTGACAGTATGCTCTTCACAAAAATTACATTTTTATGTTACAAATGGAGTAAAACTAGTTGCTTTGCTTTATGCTTTAAAGTAAGAATAGATTGTTGTTGGTTTTTTTTTTTTGATATTGTAAGTAAGATTTCTTTGATAGTTTAGTTAGTGTTATGTCATCCTATTAAACATAACTTCCTATTAAAAATGCCTTATTACTCATGGCAGACAAAAAATTGCTCAGATTCTGAGGATTTGTACTGCATGTATAATCTCTGTTTTGGAACAATTCACATTTCCAAAGCTTGGTTTGGCTTTTGACCTAGAAGTTAGGGAAGAAACTCAGGGTATCTAAACTACTTTTCATCTTGTTTTCTGGGGAAGTGCAGAAAATTCTAACCGGGATAACCAGAGATTATCTATGCAAAGGGAAGTAATAGATAGGGAATGGGTAATTAGAAGGGAACCAGATTTAACTTTTTAGGCATACTGGAACTGATCCTACAGAAATAAGTCTTCATAATTACTGAACCATGGAAGCTATACAGAAAAATATAGCTTATGGGAACACCTCATTCTTTGTGACCAAATTAGCCACTTCATTCCCCTTCTTTTGTGCCAGCTGTCATGTGGAGAATAAATGAAAATCTCTACCCGTGTACTCTGGGAATCATGTACATTAGCATAAGTGATAAATTCATTCTTAGCTGAGTGAATGTCAATGAGCCATAAGAGAATTTTAAGGGTCTGGACCAGCTCCCACTGAAATAGGATCCTAAGTTCCATGTACTTCAATAGTGCAGAGTCAATCAGAAGAAAAAAAAGGGAAAAAAAAGGAAATATGACTTAGTTTTACAATTAGTTTTCTTTGAGTTATATCCTTCTTTGCCACTGATATAAATCTAAGGTTAAATGTTTTATATCAGCAGTTTCTTTTATCTGAGAAAGTTCAACACTGCTCAGTGAGACATCACGTGTCGTCTTTTAGGCATGCTTATGTAATGGTAAGTCATCTGCTGTGTTGGATAAATACATGGAACCATCTTCTTTCAGCCCTGCAAACAGCAAAGAAATGTAAACAGGACAGCTTTGGTACATTCTTTTAGTATGAGAAGGTTGCTGCCTAGTGGGAGTTCTTTTCAGCATCTATTAAATTCTGTTTTGTGTTACAGGTACAGATATTTATAATTAGTTTCATGTTTTACAACTACAGAAATTAACTGTTAAATAATTACACTGAGAAGTCATGGACAGGTCTGGAAGTTCCTAAATGTGGTGATAAATATGCTTTATTTCCCAACTCTTTATTTGTGCAGAAGTTCTAAGATGGTTTTGGACAGGAAGGGTTATGTAACACAGTGTGAGTAGAAGTCTCCGAATGAGGCACTGTTTTCCAGTTCTTTCTATGATATTCTTTGATCTCTCTTTTTTCTTTTTTTTTTTCTTTTTTTTTCTTTTTTTATTAATGATAGGTACATTGGAGTTTTCATTACTTGTAAAATGCTCAGGATGTCATTGTTTCATTGTTAACTCATGTGCCATTGACTCATGCTGTTTCTGCATGATGGGGTCTTTATTTCACTAGAAGCTGGGTGTAAACTGCAAAACAATGGAACTATCTTTTCCAAGCCAGGCTTGCACAGATGTAATCCATATGGAAGCTATCAGGTTATTCCTGATTGTTACATTCATGTTAATTTTTTTTTCCCACAGAATACATTCATTTTGGTACTGTCTAGAACAGTCCTGTTCTCACTGCAGCATATTAATTTCAGAATTAGATTAAAATATAAAAAGTCTGTAAGCCAAATTCTTGCTGCAGATTATTGATGATACAAGTAAGAACAGTGTCTGTCCAATAAATTTGAATAGTTTTACTTGAGAGGAGAAATAGATTAACTGAGTATAGAATACACTTTTAAGTATATATGGAGTTTTGTTTTAAAACTGAATTATGTTCAATTAAATGATCACTGTAAGAAAATTGTGAGATATGCTGTAGAGCTAAATAAGCAATGATGCTGAGGAAATGGCAGAGATCAAGTGTTTCTCAAATATAACTTTATCTATCTCTTGTGTTCTGTTGCAATCACTGTATCTTACATAGGAAAATAGGATTTGTTATACTCATAGTCCTACTAGCAAGGACTTTTACTCTGTCTTATGTAGGAAATATTATGGATAATGAAAAGTGGGTTCTTTCCCTGTGTCAGTGTAAGGTTTTCTATAAAGTATTGCAGCCCTCAGTGGGCAACGGGAAACATGTGAGTCTGCCCAGTGGCAGACATGGACTCTTGGTTGAAAGCCCTGGGGAGTGACTGAAGATTAGTGTTTCACTGTATCCCCAGATGAAATGGTTTGCATGTTTCCAGCTGAAGCTCTTTTTATTTTTTTGTTTTGGTTTGGTTTTTAATTTTCTATTTCCTGACCATATTTTGAACCCCAATCATATGGCAAATGTTAAATTTATGAGGATGTGAAAGGGGGTGTGTGGGTGTGTGTTATATACTATTTTCTGGAGAAAATATTCCATATATTGAGAAGGCTTTCTTTTCCCCCCTCAGGGAATTCCTGGAATCCCTGGAAATCAAGGATCAAAAGGACAAAAGGTATTATTAATACTTCAAGACACAGTTAAAATCTGTGCATATATATAGCTATTCCAAAGTAAGGGTTCAGTGTGTGCTCAGTGGAGAATTTTCCTCGTGGGAATTTAGGACTTCAAATCGTGCTGCAAATGAATGGAGACATGCTCCACGTTCTTTGTGGCATGTTTGAAAATATCTCAATAGGTTATATTTCAGCTATTCTAGAAGAAATTAATAGTTCAACAGTTAATTTCATAATACTTTGAGAAATAATCCTAACTAATTAAATCTATGTAATTAAAGAATATTTGATAAGTCTATTAATTATATGTACATTAATCACAGAATTCTTCTCTTTATATAAAAACGGTAGGGTGAAATTGGACCACCAGGCCAACCAGGAGCAAAAGGGTCACCAGGGGATACTGTAAGTTTGCAACACGGTGTTATTATAAACAAATAATTCTGATGCTGTCATTCTTTACTTGTAATAAGCAAACAAGTGATGGCAAACACAGTAGCAACCTAGCATTTTCAGGTTGACAAATAGGATCAGGCTAAGTCTAATCTCTGAATTCCTCCTGATGTATTAGATACCTGCTTTTTAAAATTTATGGTTTCCTGACTGCACATTTGATAAAGAAATTCAGCAAACACATTAGTCTGAATTTAGTCTCTGAATTAATTAACCTTTAATTAACTTTGAAAGTACTCAAGAAAATTTATTTTGAAAGTTAAAAACAACATAAGTATTATCATAATATGTTTTGAATTTCTGAAGATTAATTTTAGGATGCTTTTGTGATAGTGCTTTTTTGACAAAGACTGTGAGAATAGCTCAGATCACTGAATTCCCAAACTGCTTAAAGAGACATTTTTATTTTGGAATGTAGGAAACTGAGAATAATTCACTCTCTTTGGACAGTCCAACTTACCACATCTTTGTTATGTCTGAGTAGGGTAATTTCTATGTTCTTTATAATCCTTTAGAAATCCCAGTAGTAAAATAACTGTTCTGAAAGTCAGTGCAAGTATATATAGTCCTTGAAAAATGGAAATTTTAAAGGTAAAAGGGACAGCTGCTTAAAACTAGTTAGAGTTCTTTAATTAGTAGATGTTTCATCATTAATTGAACATATGCTGTCTTAAAAAATAACCTTTTTTATTGAAAAGTTCAGCAATGTTTAGATGGCTCCATTATTAATCATCCTCACTGTTAACATGTCTTTTTGCAGTTTTTGTTTTGTGCTTCAGATCTTTTATCTTCTTTGAAGGTGCATTTTATCTTCTTTGCTGATTAAAATGCTTCTGGCTTTCCTGAGAGATACATGGCTTAGCATCATAAAGAAGCTGTTTACTGTGATTTTTTTATTTAGATAAAGAACATATATTTTACCTTATATTCAATGTCAAGCAGATCAGTATAGACTAATACTGCTAGAATGAAGTAAATACTGGAGAGAATTAAGTACAGAATTAAGACTGATTCTACTATGTCTATGGACAAGAGCACTAAATTACTAAAGTGTTTTAACCACGTAAGGAATCTGCTGTTTATTCTTAGTGTGTATAGCCAGATGGTAGTATAAGAGATTTTAAACAGTTGTATTAATCCTACAGAATTAGTAACACTTGTCAGGGAAAAAAATAGATAACACACCTTGATTTGTAGCTGAATGTGTGACAACAACAGGAAGAACATCACTTGCTTTTTTCTTGCCTTCTTGACTCATCTTGAGAGTCACTGTATCTTGTGCATGTAATGGACTTGTCCATTCCTAGTCCAAATAGGAGAAACTTCATATTTTTAGGAAGCCAAGAAAGCAGTTAAAATAAAATATTTATTTGGGAAATGTCAGCATTTCTGTGGTGTTATTATTGGGATAAATATGATTACATGGGAAACAGTAAAATAAGCTTAATTTCTTTAGCTTGGAAAATGCATTTGAAGATAAAAAAAAAATAAAAATCAGAGTTCAGCTCTGTGATTTGGATTTTCATAAAAATAGCAATGAGCATTCTGGTATCTGAACCAAGAGCATGCTTTGATAGCATTTCTTTGATAGATACTAACATATAGACACTTCTAACAAAAATTAATCTCAAAGCAATAATTCTCTTGCTAATTAATTCTGTCTGAAATAGAAGGGTAAAGGGAAGTAGTAAATAAAATTATGTGAATAAAGATGAGGGATTTGAATAGTAGGAATAAGGAAATGCTTTGGATAGAGCTTCAGAAAAAAACATTAGAAATAAGCAGATGACATTCCTGAAATAGAAGAAGAGACTGAGAAGCTTAGATAGCGATGCTGGCGTTTTAGGTGCAAATGACACTGAATGGGTTTTTTCCTAAATAGGGAAGCTATGGTTAGAAGTCACGATAAATAAAGGACTTGGGGGTTCTGATGGATGAAAAACTGAGTATGAGCCAGCAATGTGCCCTCGCAGCCCAGAAATCCAGTTGTTCCTGGACTGTATCAAAAGAAGTGTGACCAGCAGGTCACAGGAGGTGATTCCTTCCCTCTATGAAGCTGTGGTGAGACCCCACCTGGAGTACTGTGTCCAGCTCTGGGGCCCCCAGCATAAGAAGGACATGGATCTGTTTGAGGGGGTCCAGAGGAGAGCCACAGAGAGCTGGAGCACCTCTCCTCTGATGACAGACTGAGAGAGTTGGTGTTGTTTAGCCTGGAGAAGAAAAGGCTCTAGGGAGACCTTATTTCAATCTTCCAGTACTTAAAGTGGGCCTACAGGAAAGATGGGGGGTTTTGAAGTTTTAAAGTTTTGACTATGTGCATCTGTTCAGTTGAAGCCCTTTCAGTACCTATAACTCTCACTGCTCTCTTCCTGGAATCATGTCTGTATTTTTTTCTCCACCAAATTTATTGGGATTTTGTAATTTTATATGGGATTATTTGATTGATTATTTGCTAAAAGGGTCTTTAATTTAATAGGCCATTATGTCCATTGTGGGAAGACTACTTCTGTCTCACTGACCATTTATTCTCTATTTTTCTGTGAAGGTGGTGTCATTTTTCTCCAGTCAGAAGGTAGATGAACTTTAGATCCTTCAGACTCAACAGTAGTCTAACTTTACTTTTCATAGAGAATACATTTGCAACCCCCTCCCAAGTTTCTTTTAGTTCTTGCATCTGATTTGCACTAAAATGAAGTGCTAGACTTCATTTGTAATCAGTCAGGTGGTTCAGACCTCCAAAGGGGGGAATGGTCACATCCCCTGAGTGAAGTCCTGCTGTGTGTCTGTCCGGTAATGTACATCTATCCCATCATAAGTAAATGTCACCATATTTGAGGTGGTCTTTTGGTTTCAATTATGCATTTGTCCAAATGTTGCTGAGATCATTGATTTCACAATAGACTTAAAAGTCTTTAACATGCTCTGGTTATGCTGTATACTGCCTAGACATGTGGAATCCAAATGGTTATACTTGAAGAAGCTCAGGAGGGTATTAAACAATACACTTTTGAAAGTTTTATGGTCCACAGATCTCATATTTTCTAATTTTTTACTTAATTTTTCACTTTGTTTTATTGTTTTTCAACAAAGAAAATTCAGAAGAGTGTGGTTTGTGCTTTCTGTAACTTACCACAGACAAGGAAGAGAGCCTTGAACTTGATCTCTGAATAAAAAACTTTTAAGAAAAACTTGATGCTGGTTTCCAGATTACAAAGATTATGTATAGGCATATGAATGTCTATGAATTTACTGAAGAGTTCACTTTTTTCCCCATGCTCACAGTTCCTTAATAAAATACATGATCATTTGAAGCCAATGCAGTCCTGATCAGAGAGAAAGACTGAGACCAGTCTTGACTTTTACAAATTCTGGGCTACTCTGCCATCCAATACATTCAGAATTCCCTGCACAGTATACAGCTACCCTGCAACTGCTCAGCAGCTCTTCCTTTCCTGACTCTACCACAGGCACAACCACTACATAACAACTGTCAAAAGCCCTTTTCTATGAAGTGAGTAAAACTGGTGAATTTTCTTCTCACAAACTTAAAGGACTTTTTCAGTCTCCTAAAGATCTTCTCTGGAAAGAACACACTTCCTTGACAACCAGTTCTTACAGTTGTTTAGATAAAATTTGAATAAAATACTGCTTGAACTGGAAGTTCAGAAGTCCTTACTCCTAGTTGACACATGCACACTTGGTCTCTGACACGTGCCTCTCATAAATTTTATTGCCTATTGCTGGAAATTTTTTTCTCCATTTCATTCTGAGCAAAGTTTACCAAAATGCTGGAGGGAGGGCTGTGTCATCAGCTATAACAAAGCCTTGTGGGATTCTGAAGTGTACATATTTATTCAAGTAATTTGCCTACCATGTTTTCTTCAAATCTTATATAGATAAATAACACCTGATTCTTGATATGCTTGAAAAGAATTTATCCATGTTTCCTGTGAACTCATTTAATGTATCTTTTATCACCTGATAAAATAAGTAGGAAATTGATGCAAGGAATATTTGAATACTTAATATAGCACTGGGAAATTCCAACCAGAAAAGATAGTGGGATTTTCCTTGTATTAGTCACACTGAATATGTTTGTTCCAGAAAAAACAGATGGAGAAGTTGTGGATGGTCTATTAATACCTTGGGAAAATTCTTCAGTAACAAGTTCTTCTTCAGTAATAACTATCCCTATTACATTGCCAACATCAGTAATTTATTCATTTATCTGACACATAAATAGCTCTGGAAAATGGGGGAGTAATGATACATTTTATGTCCTTTAATTGTTCATTTTCATTCACGATGTGCTCTTTTAATTTTGCATGCCCTGGTTTTCAGATTATGTTCTCAAGATTTTCCTATATGGTATCTGAAAGTTTTTGTATTGCAGCCTACTGATTTCATGTAGTTTTCTTCCTGTATTTTTTTTAAATGAAGTACCTTAAATATGGCCTGGCAATGAAAGTGCAAGAAAGGAAGCCAGAACAACTGGGTTTTATTTCTCCCTTTCCTGCAGATGTATTGTAAACTTATTGTCTGATTTGTCTTCTCTAGTACATGTTTGTAGGTCACTGTGGGTATATACATCTATCTGACTTTTTTGTAAAAAAGCTATACTGTACACATAGTATTTCCACTTTGGTAAGATAAAATTAATCGAAGGACTGGTGCAAGCCAGTCCTAGAAGTGACGTAGAAGTGATCTAGAGTGGAACTGGTAGAGGATAGGAAATACACTATCTCTTATGTTATGAGGGGAGCAGACCTCATAAACTTACTCCATCTGGAGACGAAAGGGTAATTTCTATTAAAAAAAGTATAAAAGAAATAGCATAGTGTATAGTAAACCTTTATATACCAAATAATGGATTACACTAGATTAACTGATTTTCTATGTAAGTAAGCACAAGAAGATTTAATCTTCAAAGTTCTGGAAAGTGTTGGAAAGTACTTCATGTATGATTTTTTTAGTTATTTTAGAGAAATATAAGTTTAATGAAAGAAATTTCACATGCAATTGACTGAGGTCTGAGATTGAGGAACATTGTCAGCAAAGTTACTCAAATTTTAGTCTTGTGATTGATACCATTTATCTGTATTCACAGACCCTTTTCTGTGGCCTAAGGGGCAAGTTGCTGTGTTTAGTGATGGAAAGTTTTGGTGACCAGTACTCTCTGACCAGTACTCTCTTACAACACAGCAGGAAAAAAACCAGAGTTAATCTGTGTTGCCTTAGTTAACAGTAAAGCACAGTTGAAATACCACAAAATTGAGGAAATGCTGTAAACCCTGGCTACAAAGAATTACTTCTTGTTCCAGTACTCTGATTTTTCTCTTCTGTTTGCAAAACCAAAGACATTCTTCTAGTTTTAGCAATGAAAGTTAATTTTATTTGTTTAGCAAAACTTAGTTACAATCTGTGGTACAAATTGCTGTAGACATATATTTATTTTTGATCACGTGTAACTTTTGAAGTAGGTCCAAGATAATGCCATGGAACTGAATGGTTCCCAATATTTAATACTAAATGAAAGGTGGTTGGTTTTACTGATACAAAAGCAAAGACAAATAACAATGCTAATAGTAGTTTTTGAAAATACTATCAGTTAGAATCCTTAATAAAACTTAATCTCTAACAAATTAGATTTCCAGACCTTATTTAATTATTTGATTTTTTTATACTTTTGTGCTTTTATTTTATGCTGTGTCTTAAGTACACTCTGATATCAGGTCATATTTCAGAGTATATATGCAAGTCCAAATAAAAGAATAATAATAAATTGTTCTTATTGATGCATGCAGTTCTAGAGTCAAAAAGAAGTGAGATGAAGTGGTGAGAAAGACACATATTAACACCAGATGTGGAAAATAGTATAAATGGTAATTATGGGAATTCCTTCACGGAAAGTATTATTTAAAAAAAAAAAATTAAAAAAAAAAAAAAAAATTCCTAATGTATACTTAAGAGTAACTTTAAACAGAAATTAAAAGAGCGAGTCAGTTGATGGTTTAAGACCCTTTAGTTCTTATTTTATGTATTGAACAAAGACAACTAAATATGCTTTAATCAACATGCTTCCTTGAAAGGAGTTCGAGGGTTTTGGCAATGCTCTGGCTTTGGAAATGTGCTGAAGTGTCATGATCTGAAATGGCAGAAGCTATTGGGTTCTCGAATGTACAGTTCAATCCTGAGGACTCTGCAGAAGATTCAAAGGTGTGGCGCCAAATTTAACTGCTCCAAATAAATCTCCACAAAGTTAGCAGTAGGAATCAAGACGTGGCAACGTTTGAGGGACACACAGTCAGAAAGAAGGAAGCAAATATGACATGCCACATAAACTTTTGCTGGTTTTGGGAACCCTAAATGAAAACTAAGAAACTCATGTAATTTTCAATTTAACTAAGGACATATTAAAGATACGTTAAAGATTAAATCATACAGATGGGATTCTGAGTTGCAGAATTTTCTCTCAGGAGTATTTTATGACAGAGCCGTGCTTTTTTTCTGCATATTTTTTTTCCATTGCACAGTAGCCCTTCCTTAGGTCATAGAAGATCTAAATAATCCACCATGCAGTACCAGAACAAAAGACTTCATAGTAATGTGATGAAAGACGTATTTCTCATCCTATTTATTTCACTGTAGAGATATAATGGTAATAATACTAGTACACTATACTGAAGCCATTATTCCTCTAGCTTAGTAGAGAAATGCCTCTGCCTTTTTCACAAATAAATAGGGTTTGATGGGACCAGAAGGCTCATTTGGACTACCTGGAACTCCTGGGCCAAAGGTAAATTTTTGTGTTAATTTGCTTGTGACTTTGATAAATGACTGCTTTATAGATGTCTGATTTTTCCTATATTACCTTATATGATAGTTTGGACTCAAGAGCGCTTAATATAGCTCAGTAAATGTTGTGTGTTATCCCATGAGGCTTGGAACAATTGCAGAAATGGTCATGAGATTTTGTTGCAGCTTTGCAGTCCTGGAAAATGTTCTGCAATGCTGGGAGACAGATAATTTTCAGTATACATTGGAACTTTCTGACCATGTTACATTTATTTATATTTTAATTGTATTAAATAATGTTATATACTGCATTTTCCAGCCAAGGAGACAAATTTATTTCAGATGTAATTCTATTGATTACACTGCAAGAATTAATTTGACCCATGCTCTCAGAAACTAAGATAGATATTTTAAGTCCAGATCACTTAGGGTAACCTTTTAATTTAATCCAATATGAGTTTTGGTAAGCACAGAATTTTATGTCCTAGAGAATATTTAGGAATATAGATTCCCTTTCCTGAATTTTGTGTTTACATATATCTCCATTTCCACCCATATGGTACCTTACACCCAAAAGTACGTGTGACAAAACATACTGATGTATCAGCCACACTCTTATATTGTTATATAGGGTGATAAAGGCGAACCTGGAATACAGGGGAAACCAGGATTACCAGGAGTCAAGGTAAAAATGAATCTGGAAGTCTTCTAGTTAAAGAAGGGAATTATTTACTTTTCCATGTTTTAATGATTTTCCATGATTAGTTACTAGGCAGTTTGTTTCAAAATAACACAGTATTTAACATAGAGTTGCCTCGGAATACATTTGATAGCTTATTCTTAATAATTTTATACTAGCTTATAGGAAGTGTAAGTCAGCCATTCATGAAGTTCAAACCTGAAAACATTGTCGTTACTTCAGATACTTTTCTTTGTGTAGTTTTGAAAAATCAACATCAACTGTATTAAAAGGCAATTAAAAAGGTATAGGGGAAAACTGAGGTTAAGAAATAGGAGTCTCTTTTTTTGGCTTCTCTGTATTCAACATCCATTCACAAATTCTCCAGACATTTCAATCATCCTCAGTTATAAAATTTCAAAATAACATAGCCAAAGCATATCATGTGACCTTGAGAAAACATGCAATAAATGTTTTTACGTACAGCACATCACTGACACAGAGCTATTGTATTACTCAGGGAGAACTAGGAACACCAGGTGCTCCAGGTGAACCAGGCTACCCAGGCATTCCTGGTACCCAGGGTATAAAGGTAAGTGATTTTTCCAGTTTTACATTAATTGCATTTTATACTGGCAGTGCTTTTCTTATAAGTGATCATTATTAGAGGAATTTTTTTTTTCTAAATACATTGTTATTATTAGAGGATAGTTGGTATATTTGGAAGGCCCATTCTTTAGAAAAACAATATTTTTTTCATAGGGAGTAGAGGATGGCCAAAATGGAGGACTGTTAACAAAAAATGCTACTGCATTTGCATTTCTATTAATGAAATTTCCATTATGAATTACAGTATGTAATATGATCCATGATTCTTATATTTTTGTAATCTTATACCTTATAGAAAGTGCTACACCTATACAGTCTATTGTACAATGTCTTTTATGGACCTCCCATAAGAACTGGAGTAATTTACCCTATAATGGGATTTCAGAACCTGAAAATTAGAAGTGATTGAAAAGGATTACTTTTTTGTGTCTCATGGGTAATTACATAGAACGGAGTTGTGTTTTCTAGATGGTGGTTTTTCAGGATGGCACCTTTCTTCTATGTAATAACCTAGAAACAGAGAAAGACCAAGAACTTATACTTTACATATGCTATTAGGCAAATTTATATGTAGGAAACACCATGTTTATTTGAAACAGCTGGGCAAAAATATTCACTGTAATCTTCAATAACACAATTTAAGGAGAATTTCAGGGCTGAACACCAGTCAGTGCTCATGGTTGGAAAGTGGTTGAAGTCAAATTAGTTCCATTGCTGTAAATCAGTTAATTCTAATTGTAAATGAAGCTTTGACTTCTATCTATTACATATTTAGTCTAAATTTAAATTAAGACTTCTTTATTCTGGATACTTGTAAAGCAATAATGTGTGCATTCCAAAAATGAAATGTTTCATTGCTTTGCAAGGTAATGAGTATCACTGTTGTGTTCATTTTTAATTGTATTTTTGTAGGAAAACATGACAAAGAATTATATTTTTTTTACAGTGAGTTTCTGAATTGGCATATACAAGTATTTTAATATTATATTGTTTCTTTGGAGCAATATAAGTGATCTGATGTGTCCTGGTTTGAGTGAGAACAGACCAGGTCTAAGGGACTGCCCTGACCCTAAACCGTGACATGATGTCATGTAACAGACTTGTTTCCTTAGGATATAGTTTATTATTAAGAAGCCTCACCTGCAATTATTAAAACTAAATATTTATCGATGTTTAGACAAGTGAAGCAAGTCTCTCGTCAATGGAGCCTAGAGAATGATCCAAATTTAGATGAGATAATGGAACCTGAGTTGTGTTTTCCAAGAGAAGATGCAGAAAAAATAGTCTTCTGAACAGTTTCAATACAGTGATTTCCAGAGCATGTAAGGACAAAGATTTATTGGCTTAAGTCTTTCGAAATATACCGAAGGCCAATGGGAGAGCGACATGAGTTGAGTCACTGTCATAACAATATTTTAATTAGTTCCATTATCAGCATATATTCAGTTTCAGTATCTGAGGGTCATGTAAGTTGCATGTACCAAGACAGTAATATTGGCTTTAAGAAGTGAGACTTTGTTAAAATTTATGGAACCTTTCTAAATTTTAAACTGAAGAAGCTTTTGTGAAAGTCATTATTCATTTTATATGAAGAAGCAAGACAGGATATGTATTGCTGGTTAATTGGAGTTATTAATCATAAGTATGACAAAGTCTTGAATTACTCAAGGGAAAAAAAGTGCAGTTTGGGCATCTGACAGTAAAAGTGAAGCTTTTCAGATATAGCTTATTTTAAAACTTGAAACCAAACCAACTATTTTACAATCAAGCACAACACAACCAAATACAGATGGCATAAATACCTTCTTAAGTTCTGCAATTTTTGATCAGTAAAATATTTGCCATGACCAAAAGCTCCTCTTCACTATTGTTTAGTATTTAACTAACATTCTCTTTTTCAAAAATAGCCAAACACAAATATTTGGCTCTTAAAAGAAAACCAGTAAAACATACCTAAAAAACTCCATCCTAATTCTTTCCTTTATTAAATGCAGTTTTGTAGACCTTTCACAGATCTATCTTTGTTTAATGAATTGCTATGTTCTTGGCACAACATTTTGATTCATGTCTATTTAAACAGAATCACACTGATTTAAGGGGTCAAAATTAGGGCAGGAGCTATCTCCCATAAGTTTAAGCTTGTTCTGGGAGTATTTATTTTATACCACCATCATTAATTGGCATGTATAGTTTTAAAGTGCTGCCTGTTTCTCTCTGATGTCAATTAGATGGTGTTCAGCCAACTTAATAAACCTAGATATGTGCCTTTTAAGTACCAGTTGCACCATCCAATTGCTAGTCACCCCAATAATATTTATTTACTATAAACATTCATGAAAGTCAAAAAGTGTGGATGGAAGTGGAACTTAGTCCTTACACAGTTTTGATTAAATTTAAATGTAATTTTTTTTCTGATTAAATTTTTTTTTTTTCTTTGATGTGTCATACATGACTTCTACATTCAATGGGTTTAGAGTGTTACAGAAATGATTAATATTCTTAGTAGGTAAAGGCAAGCAAACTTAGAGGTTAGCATTCAGATAAAATTTAATCAGAAATCCTCCCCTCCCTGCTTTCATCCTCTCCACTTCCATACACTGAGTGGATAAAATCCTGCTGGATTTGCTACCTCATTATGATGTATCTTTAAATTTTAACTTGGTTTATGAGTATCCACTTTTCTCTTTGATAGTTCTTCCTATGATAGATTGCCTTCTTAGTATAACTTTCTGTACTTTTCTCAGTGTTTGTGTACATGAGGATAAAGTGATTTGTTTTAATTCATTATAAATAAAAGCTATTAGATGCTTCTTGTATTTACTGTGTTAAAACACAGACTAAATATCTTTGAAATGAATCATGTTACAATGCAGACTTTGCTTCTAATATTTTACAGGGGGACAAAGGAAACCAAGGTGAAAGTGGTATCCAGGTATATCAACTTTGTTTCTAAGGAAATCATCTGGCAACACTGTTAATACAAGACTTAGGTGTTCATTCAGGAGCATTTTTTTTAAGATTAAACTCTATAGAAGGTTTGCCTGAAGAACAGCAGCAGTGAGCCCTAACTGTTCTTCAATGAAAACTTCCCAGTATGTTCAGTATGAATTTCCAGTTGCATTTCTGGGGCTGAACAGGCTATTGCATTTGGTGCAGAGCTGTGTGGTCCTGGCAATGAGGACATGGATTGTGTTGCTGCCTCAGGGGCTGCGACATGACCCAGCACTGTCCTGCAAGGGGTTCTGTTCCTGATTGCCCCAGGCACTGTGGGATCACATAAAATGCACAGTCACAGTAACACCACTTGGCCTGACTTGCCTATCTATTATAAGAAGTGGAATTTTCCTCATTGTTATTTAAGTCTTAAAAATACCTGCAAGAAAAAGAAGAGTATCATGTCACTACTCAGATCCTGACTTGGCTTCTCTGAGTAGAAATTATATCCTTCTGCACAGTTTCTGCTCTGACCTCTTGAAGAATAACTTTTCAGATTGATTTGGCCTGGTTTAGGATGAGATTTTAGGGCTTACTTATTTGTGTTATTTTTGATAGTTTAATTATGTCTCCCAGATAAATATGTATTTTAATAGAAGATGCTTCTTTTCTCAAGGGACTGAAAGGAGAAAAAGGAAGACAAGGAAATCCAGGCTTACAGGTACTGTTAAAATAGTGATCCTAGTTCAAGAGAACCATGATTCATATTTGTTCCATAAGATTACTTCCGTCAGCATGGACAGGGGCATCAGGTGAAATATATTTATGTAGAACATGATTACAAAGTTATATAAATTATCTCTTAGCCTTAGTATTTTTGAAATAACTAATACACCATGGAGAGAAAATGGAGCTACACTTTACTCAGTTGTGCACAGTGGAAGGATGAGAGGAAAAGGACACAAGTTTGAACAAAGAGAATTCCAGCTTGATATGCAGGAAAAACATGTTGTTTGGTCAAACGGTGGAGCAGGCTGTTCACAGCAATTGTGGCAAAACCTGTCTGGACAGGTTGTTGAGCAGCCTGCTCTAGTGGGTTTGGTTCTGAAATGAAGTTGAATTCATGGGGATCCCTTCCAACCTACATGTTTCTGTGATTCTGGGATTATATCTTGAGCAACAGACTTGAAGTACTTTTTTCTGGATTACTTTATGAAGTCCTTAATTATGGAAAAATTAATGAAAAAATATAAATTTACAAACTGCAGATAAGAACACAAAGTGGCTTTTGTGTAATAGTTATGAGTGATGCTTAAATTTTAAAATTTAAGTTAAAATTTTGCACGTACCATGCTACACTTTCATCTAGTTCTTTACCTCCTCAGCTATACTTGGAGTCATTATTAACATCTTCTGTGCTCATAAATTACAGATGTTTCCTGTTTCAGCTGCAAATTAGTGAGATCCAGTTGTTTCTCTAGCTCTGGGCCAACGTATTCTGCTTGTGTCATAGCTGGCTATCTCATTATACCGCAGAAAATAACTGTTAGTATTTATAAACACTTGTTAACTACATAATCTATGTCATGTCTAAACAGAGAAGTATTTGTTAGAGTTGCATATCTAAATCTAAACTTGGAAGAAAGTTGCTTTTTCAGAATTACAACATTGATACAGCTGCCTGTCTAGCCAGAAGGAGCTGATTCCAGTGGAGCATGGGTGGGAGACAGAGATTGTATGTTAGCCTAGTTCTATCACTCTCAGGGGTATGTAAGTTGACAACAGTCTGGTAGGAAAGCTGAGCAGATATTTTTGAAAAGAAATAGTTTAAACTAAAAGGTTGATCATTGGTCTATAAAGAAATGCAATGTCCTACTCTAACTTTTTACAAATTCAACTATTAAACTGTCTAATTTTTCCGTTTGCAAATAATGGAGAAATTTTCCATATATTAATTATTTTAATTGTAAGGTAAAACAAAGTGATAATGAAAGATAATTTGTTTTTTTCTTTTTCAGATAAAATGATGCAACAGAATTGCTGTTGCTTGCTTTTTAAAAAAATTTTTTTTTTTTGGAGAAAG